>JANJGK010004050.1:5000-60000 GCA_039081455.1 Macrobrachium rosenbergii | reverse complement strand
TCTCTCTCTCTCTCTCTCTCTCTCTCTCTCTCTCTCTCTCTCTCTCTCTCTCTCTCTCTCTCTCAAAACAGGGCAACAGCCACAAGAGGAGAAGCTTTCATCAGTCCTGTGGTGAATCTGAAGCTAAATTTCTATCCTCCTTCAACTCTTCTTCATCCAAATTCTATCCTCATGCTGAGGAGAGATTCAAAAGAGACATTTATGATAATAACCGAGAACATTATTCCAGAGATGGGCGTGGGTGGATGAGAGGCTGTGATTATGTCGCTTTGTATTTGCCTCCTGAAATACGGAATTTAATTTCAACTTGGTCAGTCACTGAATGATGAAGGCTTCAAATTCAGTCTCTCCCCTTTCTGCCACGTTACCGTTGCGCGTATCCGTCTCTTGCACGTGGAGAGAGAGAGAGAGAGAGAGAGAGAGGAGAGAGAGAGAGAGAGAGAGAGAGAGAGAGAGAGAGAGAGTTTTGTCTAAAATTATCCGTCAGAGAGGAACTAACTGATAACAGATCACGAGAGCCGCCTCTTGAAAGAAAAAAAAAAAACCTTGGCGGCACAACGAGTGATGCAAAAAGCAGCCTTGTTGGTGCGTGGAATAGGGGCGACGTCACCTCGGCCATTTGTGCATAGACGCCTCTCTCTCCTCTCCTCTCCTCTCTCTCTCTCTCTCTCTCTCTCTCTCTCTCTCTTCCGCTCCTCTCGGGAGGAGGGTCTTATTGGAAAGGTCATGTGATGCAGGTTTGCTCTTTCTGAGAGCAAAGGCGACAAATGATATTATTATTATTATTATGATATGATTATTATTATTATTATTATTATTATTCTTTCAGTAGCTGAAACCTGTTCATATATATGGAGCAAGAAGAGGCCCACCACAGGGGCCACTGACTCGAGATTGCAGAAGAAGCTTCCAAAGAATATTTTGAGGTGTTCCTTAGAAGGAAGGAGGCAGGGGAAGGGAACGAAAGGGAAATACAGAGAGAAGAGAAACTATTTATGCAACAAAAAATAGATTAATAAATGGATAAATAGATAAAAATGTATCAAAATGGAAGAAGAATAGTATTAGGGTAGTAATGCACTGCATTTTCCGCTTGAACTTCTGAAGAAGAAGTTCTGGTTGCACCCCATCCTCTGTTCATGCAGAGCGTCATAGGCCTACTCTTTTATTTGTTAGGCGATACTTTAAGGCTTTAGGTGCTTTTGTTTTTCTAGGAAAATAAAGCTTTTGGTCACATCTCGCAGCCATTAGGTCTACAGTTCATCGGCTTCAGATTATGAAACGGAACGGAAGCTTCTTCGGCTATATATTGGGAATGGGGATTTTTTGACAAAGTTCAGAAGAAATCATATATATCAAAATTCTCTGAGTTTTATGTTATAATGAATTAATTATAAATGTGCAGATACACCTGGTTTTTATAACTGCAGTTGAAGACAACAGGCCTACAATGTTACAGTTACAGCATTTGTTAACTTTGTATTGGAGTCAGATGCTTGTCATTGCAAACTCTCTCTCTCTCTCTCTCTCTCTCTCTCTCTCTCTCTCTCTCTCTGTTGTTCATTAGTTTATTTAGTTTGGTTCGTCTTTTTCTCTGAAGTGGGAAAAATATGAAAAGAAAGTCGAGGCGGTTTTTGAGAGAGAGAGAGAGAGAGAGAGAGAGAGAGAGAGAGAGCCTGCCTAGACCTATTCCAGTAAGCACAAACTAATTTTAGATTCGTTTGTATTGGTGGCGATATTAATTTTCACCTCCGTTATAAATCTGCATAAAGTCAGAATTTGCAATGGTCGCTGAGAGAAGCATTCATCCTCTCTCTCTCTCTCGCTCTCTCTCTCTCTCTCTCTCTCTCTCTCTCTCTCTCTCTCTCTCTCTCGTATTATCAGTTATAAAGAAACCAACCGACTGTTGCAGAATTGCTCTTTCAGAAACACCGGCTGCAAATGTCGTTGCTGTGAAAGGAACACTAGACCTATGTCAGTCAGGCCTGACATATTTTAAGTCGTTCTGGTTCCTGGAAATGAGGTCTGTGGCGTCATCCACAGCCACTGCAAAGGTCTCAAGCTCATCCGTTTTCACTTGCAATTTGAACGAAAGCTTCGGTGGATATACATGAGGAATGGAAATGAAAAAAATTAAATAATAATTCGTCAAAGTTCGTTGAATATTTTAGAGTAATCACAGCTGTAAACAGATACAGTAGGTTTTGTAGATACAAACTGAAGACATTAGGGCGCCCTGAACCTGGTGAGATTTGCTTTCTAGCCTCGCACCTGCCCCTGTAGAAGGCGGCCTTTTCTTGCGAGGCTTCTCTCTGTTTTTAATTCAAATCATCTCCTGGCTCACTGAGGCCTGTCCGAGGCTAGACGTCCTCCATCACAGGGTGATTGGGTGCCGGGGAGATGCTAGAGTGACAGGGTGGCCCAGGAAAAAAAAGGACGAACACTACGTTCGTATGCAATACGTTGATCCTGACTTCAACTTGATTTAAGTACTTATCAAGGCACAGTCTTCACTGCTAAAATGTTTATAGGAATAACTTCATTAAATGATCGAAGTAAGGACCACCTTCAGTCTGTTGACTGTGTCAGAAGACGAAGTCAAAGCCTTTAGGCAAGATCTTGCTTTAGTCAGTCAAGCATCGGGAACTGGAGGATGGGGGGGGGGGGGGCGGGAAGGAGGCCATAGGGACGAAGGCAGGAAATGATGACATACGACATTAGACCGATGCCTCAGTATACAAAAAGAAACGTCTCTTTTTACCTTCAAAACCAGACTTAGTCCGGCGAGAGTTTTGACGAATCCGGTTCAGTTTAAACCACTGAGGTTTAACGTTGGTTTTTATCTCGTTAAGAAAGATATTACGGGTTTATACTGAAGTAGGTAATGACAGCTGGATGGATGGAGAGGGACGAAGAAGATGACCTAGGCCCATACATGAAGTCGGGAGGGACAAACCATTGAAGAAGTTCATTGATTGATTGATTGATTGATTGGTGAGAGAGATACAACCCAGGTCTGTCTAAGAACAGAAAAGAAATGTAGTCTCATGTATAACTTGGGTTTGTCATTCAGTTCGTATCTCTCAGCCTTATGGCTACGGAGAGGAAGACTAAAAGCCTTTTGATCCGGACACCTGTTTGTGTTTGTGTGTGCGTTTGTTAGCGGGATTTATATGCGGGTTATAAGGCCGCAAACAACATGGCATCAGTTGTTATTTAGTTCAGTTGCTTTTGAGGTGTGAGAGTGCGAAGGTGTAGTTCTGTGGAGCCCTCCATCTTTGTCTCTTAGAACTGACTCTTTCTTCTTCTTCTTCTTCTTCTTCTTCTTCTTCTTCTTCTTCTTCTTCTTCTTCTTCTTCAGTCGATGTTGGATTTCCTTCTTTTATTGATTTTTGGTTTTTAAATTTAACTTCAAATGCAAAATGATCAACCACTAATTCCACCCCTACATTATCATCCACTGCTTTGACTCCTACTCTTCAACCACTACTTCCCACTTACATTATCAACCACCACATTCCCCCACCCATACATTAGCAACCACTACATTCACCTTCTACATTATCAACCACTACATTCACCCACCCATACATCATCAACCACTACATTCACCCACCCATACATTATCAACCTCTACATTCACCCACTCATACATTATCAACCACTACGTTCACCCACCCATACATTATCAGCCACTACATTCAACCCTACATTAGCAACCACTACATTCACCCTCTACATTATCAACCACTACATTCACCCACCCATACATTATCAACCACTACATTCTCCTACCCATACATTATCAACCACTGCATTCTGCCACCCACATATCAACCACTACATTCAACCACCATACATTATCAACTACTACATTCAACTCTACATTAGCAACCACTACATTCACCCCCACATTATCAACCACTACATTCACCCACCCATACATTATCAACCACTACATTCACCCCTACATTAGCAGTTTAACACTATCATATATATCTGATGATTAGCTGACAGTAACATTGTGAAGCTGGTTTAAGGAAATTGGTCCTTATTCCTGAGAGTGGAGTCGAGGGAGGAGCTCTTCCAGTTTTCATCATGTGAAGACTGTCTGTTTTTAACATTCCTCTTTCATTCTTCCTTTTTGTCTCTGAGCCACGTAGGGGGTTAGTGCTGTCAGTGCACCTGACAAAGTGCACTGTAGGTATTACTTGACGCTCTTTGCAGCGTCCTTCAGCCCCTAGCTGCAACCCCTTTGATTCCTTTTACTGTACCTCCATTCATATTCTCTTTCTTGCCCCTTGCTTTCCACCCTTTCCTAACAATTGTTTCAAAGTGCAGCTGCGATGCTTCCCTCCTGTTACACCTTTCAAACCATTTTGCTCTCAATTTCCTTTGCAGCACTGATTGACCTCATCACAGATGCAAGCTCTTGGCCTGTGGCCTAAACTTACTTTATGTCCCATTCCACTTTGTCCCTCACGGGTGTAGAGATTCTGATTACAGTCGTCTAAAGAGTTTTATTCATATTTCAGAATGTTGCCAAGGTTACGTTTTGTAATCACAAGAGGTTGGGGTCTGAATGATAACTTTCAGCATGAGTAGAGAGTACTCAGCCTGACAGGACCTCTGGAATCTTAGCCACTCTTTCAGGGCGAGTAGAGGATATTCCAGATGTAACATTTTAGCTGGTGAAATAATTTGCACAATTTGATGACGTTATCTTTTTTTATCAAGATCGACAGACATGTTTAAGAACGTTTTATCTCCAGTGAGTTTTGTTTCTTTATCCCCTTTGATGCAGGTCCTGTTCTAGTTGTTTCTTAATAGAATTGGCTTAATTATATGGTTGTGTGTATAGGCTACATTAGACAAAGGTAGTTTCTGCGGTAAAGCAGTGTTTATGAAACTCACATTTTATTTATAATTTATTTATTTATTTTGACCATGCTACCATGCCTTTAAATGGGTGCATGGTGTATAAATCCTGCATTACAAAAATGTGGACGTAATTTTTATTGGCAAGAGAAATATTCTCAGAGTTTTCTTATTTCAAGTTGTGTTGCGCCGACTCTGCCAAACCAACTTGAATGAGACCTACAGTTGTTGATCAGGTGATAGGAAGGTGTCAGTTACAGATACAATTTTGTTAATCCCTTTCTTTGAAAAATATGATACATTATTCGCGTCTTACAGATACTGAGGTGTCCCTCCTTCCTCACGATGACTGGGCCCTTCAAATCTTCACCACCTGCTCTGGCGAATTGTCTCGTGACTCATCTGATTCCGGCAGACCTTTGAGAAGCAGATGTGAGGCTCTAGCAATCAAGGTTTGTCTTCACTTCAGAAGAATGGATATATTTTGCAATGCTGGTGTCACATACGTTCTGTTCTGGTCCTTCTGTCATTCATGTACTCCTTGTCACTTTGGTCACCTTGTAAAAGAGAGACTTTTCAAAGATTGCTTCTAAAATACAATAATAATATGCTCCATCATGCAGCCTTGCCTTGTCTTTCTTTGGTGATCTGGAGTGGAAAGCTGGAATGAATTTATGATGATAGATCAGTTTAGTTTCGTGGAAAGGGTGGAGGGAAGTTCATTCAAGCCTCCTGGTTAGGGTTTTGAGAGAGAGAGAGAGAGAGAGAGAGAGAGTGACGTAACGTAACGTTCCACAGTTAGACAGCATTGGTTTGTTTATTGTTTGTTTGACAGTCTGTAATGGATGCAGTGTAATAGTACTCATTTCTCATGTCTTTGTTTTAGCCCTTGACTCAATTGTTGTAAGGATTTAAATAACCCCTCAGTGTTGTATTTAGGCTTCTAAAGGTGACTTGACAATGTACTTTGTTATAGTATTGTTGTGCACTGTATTATTAATAGTTATTGTTAATGCAGTTGTGTTGTAGAGGAGGAAACAGGAAAATTGAGTAAAAAATGAAGTGTACAGAGTGTCTGTCCTCTTCTGAAACAAGAAAAAATGTTCAAATGGCTACTGTGTATGAGACAGTGGTTCGGGTTGATGATAACTGTGTATTGTGCATTAGCCTTGGTCCTCTTTTTTTATTGCAGTGAATCGTTATGTATCTGTAGTAGCAATCAGAAATGTTCACTGTTTTTGTAATTGCCATGTATTTCAAGGCTGCTTAATGTAACAAAGGACATTGAAAGAGATGTGTAACGTGAGTGTTGTGCAGTGTTTGTTTTCATTTATATCAAAATTTCCAATGAAATGAATGGTGGTTAGGTAGTTTTTTCATTTATATTAAATGTTCAATATATTAAGGTAATTTTTTTCATGTAAATTTTTAGAATGGGAATCAGAGAGACATATGTAAAGAGTTTATGCGACATGACAGTGAAATTGTTTTGTGCAAGTTCCTTGACGTGTCAGCATTTTTGGGGTGAGGTAATAGAAATGTTATACTTGCTCCAACATTATTATTATTATTCTCTCTAGTTGTTACTTGGTCTTAACATAATTAGTCTATCCACAGTATTATGTAAAGAGGCATACATAAGTATTTCCAGTGTGTTTCATGATTTCTCCATACCTATAATGTAAAGGCTTTGGTCTGTTCAATGTCTGAATCAGTGCTCTCAAGTTATGTAGTATTTTGAACAATCCCTACTGATTAGACTGCTTCATAAAACCCAAAATGATGTTGGTGCTCTCATAGTTCCCAAAACAACAGCTGGGTGTTTCTCAGGTTTAAGAATCTGACAAGTGTGAAGTGGTGACTGCAGTTGTGTTTCCCACCCCTGACCTGGTAACTGTGCAAAGTGAGTCCACATCTGGAAGGATCTCCTCGCGTACTTTCTCCTTCTTCCAACAAAACACGGAAGTGTCTTGATTCATCCAACTCCTTAGGTTATTAGCAATCACTTGCAGGACTGGAGATTTGGCATTGTGCCTGAAATCCTGAATTCATTCAGGATTTCTCTCAGGTTTGAAGGATTTTATTTTTTAAAGGTTTACATGAAGAATTTGTTTCATGGACTTTAAAATGAGTCATAGATTTCTATGGTTCTATGGTTTCCTGTAGTACATTAGTGAACTTGTGTCAACATAATCTAAAGTATAATATATGCAGCTTTCTTAACTATCAAGAGTGGAGGCCAATACTGTAACTAGACATTGTCAGCGATACTTTATATCACTCAGTTCCTCGATTCTACTTAAATATGTTTTTCCACAAACGTGAAGGATTCTTCCCTGTTTGCCTACCTTGATCCTCTGGGCAATCCCTTTGCATTCATTTTGGAAGGTGCTTTGCTTGTAAACTAGTCAAAGGATTTACAGTATAACCTTGCTTGTGATCGTAAGTCTAGTATGGATATTGTCTGAAATAAAATTGTTGTGCTTTCATTCATGCAGTCTTGATGACAATGTTGCCACATTACCCTTGTAAAAAATAAGCCATGCTTTCAAAACCTCATTCCTGAATTTATTTTCTGATGTTATAAAGGATTTGCCTTTTACCATGAGAGCTGTGACTTTGTGGGTGTGTAACTTTATGCTTCTTGTTGGTTTGTACTGTTACCGTGCACAACTCTAGACATATTGGATTTTCCCTTATGTGGGGCTTTGTCCCATTTCTCTTGACCACTTTCCATGAGGTGTCTTTATAGAGTTGGCTCAAACTCTTGCTTTGTCATTAAGCTTGATTTCTCTTCATTTCTGTTGTAAGGTTGATGCAGGCTACCATTCTTGTGAATGGTAATACGGATATCAGTCAAGCAGGTGCTTCCTGTTCTGGCCCACTTCTTGGTAGTAGTTACACCAATTTCTTTGTGCGCCAGGCACTATGGAAAGTCTGGTGCCATTAGCAATATGTTGCTAGTCCCCCCTTTTGTTTAGAACGTGTTTTCTCTTCCGTTCCCCAGTTCCTGGCTTATAACCTGCAGTTCATGATTCAGTCGTTCATTGAGGCTCAATATTCAGCCCAGTTCCTGAGAAGAATCATTTCTCTTATTAGTTACTGAATCTGAAAGGCACCACATACTTTGACTTGAACAAGCCTTTCATTTTGCCTCCTTTAGAAAAGAAAACCACTGAATTCCAATCCAGCTCCTCAAGACCCTTTTTGAATACCGTGCGATTACTGAGTCTCTGTCAGTATCCAGATGTGCCAAGAACTTACTTTTCAGCTGTGGCTTCTCTATGAGTTATGCTTTGTTGGGCATCATTAATGCAACATCTGCATGTTTTTTCTCTGTGCCTGTAGTACAGTATGTGTCTTTGCTAGTACAGTATGTGAGCAAGTTTTTTTTATTATGTCTCTCATCCTGAAGCATTCTGTGTTGCATAGTTTCACTAACTTTGGCTTTCCCTCTCCTTCCTGATATACTGTGGATCTTGATATAGTATTGCACTTTTGGGCTGAAGTTTTGTTCACAATAATGCATTGTTGCCATAAGGTCAACTTACATATACCCGATACTGTATTCATATTTCCATGAATATCTTACGTGTTTTGGAAGCCAGTTTTATGTGGTTTGGTATTCAAATTCTGTAGGCACATTAGTCAATTGTTCTGCAAGGAATACCTGTAGTACCATTATCACATCCCATGTGGTGCACTGTAGGCAATACTAAAGGGTGTTTTGATTTACTCAGTATGCTCAAGACACTGGCTACTGATATTCACTGGATGACTTGAATTTTAATAATGCAGTTTTGCAGTTAGGTTATATTGCTCACTTCCATGAATGTTTTGATGTAATTTGGTATTCCATCCTTCTTTGCAAGTTGCTGGTTGGGAGGGCCAGTCACTGAGAGACTGGAAATTGATGCTTTTGAATAATCCTTGATTTTTGTCTCCCTCACTTGCGAAGTGAATCTTCTAGCCCCGGCTAGAAGATTCACCTCAGTTCCCCTGGTGTTTTAATTATATATTTACATTTTTATCTACTGTATTTATTCGTTAGTTAATTTATTTTTCTTTTTTAAATAAGTGATCTCATCTTTCTGCATTTCCCATTACCCTCTGTCACTTCTTTCTGATGAACACCATACTCCATGGAAGCTTGAATTTCAAGTCAATGGCCCCGTTTGTGGACTTGTTCCATGTGAATAGGGTTCATTTTTTGAATAATAATAATAATAATAATAATAATAATAATAATAATAATAATAATAATAATAATAATAATATAATAATACAATCAGCTGATTAGCCTGTTTGAAGTATATGGGTTACTGAAGTCTCCTGGTAGGCTCTTGTGATGGCCTCTGCTTCTGTGGGAAGGAGCACTGTTTTGCTTGGTTGGAGCATGGTGTCATTGAATGGTTGGTGGTTTTCCTGGGGTTGGAATTCTGTAAATGTTGGATTTAGGCTGGACACCTGTGGCATCTTGAAACTGAACCCTTCCTAATGACTGTAGAAAGTGACATACATGAGTTTTGGAGGACCTTATCCTCCATGTAAGCTGATACAGGCCTTGAGATTCTCCAAGTGATAAGGTTTTGTAATTGTTGAGTGACATATATACTCATAATACTGCATTTCTAGCATGTGTTCTTTGAGTCAGGTCAGGTTACTTGAACTTGTATAGCAAGAGCAACTTTGCCCATTTATTGATCCTGTGATTGTCGTTTTATATTGTTGTTAGGTTGGTTATCAGTTTGTAAGCAAGACTAATGACTGCCAAGTGCCTATTTCAGCTTATGAATTTTGCTTGTCAGTAGAAGAACTGCTGGAGATGACAAGGCACTACGTTGCTGAATACTGGGATCAATAGAAGGACATTTGGTCTCTGCTTTTTCTTTTATTCATTACTGTTTCTTTTTAGGTCAAGTGTGTAGTTTTCTACAGGTTGTAATGGGTCCAATACATAGAAGTCTGTTTGGTAAATAGTTGATTGTCATTTCATAGGTTGTGTTAGCACTGATTCTGAAGAGTAATACTGACCCATTTTTTGTAAGCTGGAGCCAGTGTTCATTTCATTTCAGCTTCTGGTGTCCACATGGTCATGCAGACTATTGAAATATGAGCTGCATATAGAAAGGTCTCCACTGTTTCTGAGGAGGTTGAAAGGAGCTATACTGTTATCTTCGTGGTACTTGAATGGAAGGACCTGAAGGTGCTTTTGCTGAATAAAGGCCTTATGGAAGACTGTCCTTTATATTTTCCCATACTTATTGCAGGTTGATTACATTGGTCCCAAATGTTGCAATGCTGTATTGAATGCATGATCATTTTCTGTTTTGAGTGATGGTGTTGCTTCAAGTCTGCTGGTGCCTGATTAATAGAAAGTTTTTGGCTTTACACATTCTTTGCCTTGAATTTGTATAAGTTCTAGGAATAGTCTCATGCTAGGGTATCAGATTTGTGTGGCATACATTGGAACATTAAACTTCTAGAGAGCCTGAGGTAGAGGTAAAAGAACCATTTGGCATGACTCCAATTTAAATACCTGTTTTATGCTTTACAGACATTGGGAAAAATATCTACAGTTCATCAGTGATCAAAGATGATGCAAGTTCAGATAGTTTTTTGAGTGAAGTGATGAACTGATTTTTGGTGAAGGAGGTGACTCTCTACATGTTTAATTTGCATATTTGTGAAGGCCTTACCTGAGAGTTTGGTGCCCGTGTAAATCCTTGTGAAGTAGAGGAAGGCAACAACAGTCTGATCTAACAACTTGTCTTGATCAGTTAGAGGAAGTTTTGTCATCAACTAAGGAAGTAAGTGCATTGGATCTCCTTTTACGTATGGCCTTACTAGTTCTGCTTTGTTGTGTTTATTTCATACACTTATGAGGAAGGATTCTTTTTAATGCACTTTACAGGATCAGATTCAGATGTCAGGGTCCTTCCCCCACAGTCATTTGAATGGTGCACTCTTGGCTTCAAGTGGAGGCTTCTCCTGTCACTGACCTGTTCTCTTCAGTGTCTCTTTCTTCAGTCTGACCTACTGTGGAATTTCTCTTCACATTAAAGGAAGCAATCACTGCCACACCAGGAAAATCCTGTGCCATTTTCGTGCTTTTACAGAATTGTAGCACCTGAAGTTTTTTTCTGTCTTACATACCTTCAGCCATTGCTAGTTGGAGCAAGTTTTCCCCTTGGTGCCTCTTATCCAGCAGTACTGATGCCACATGGCTTAACAGATACAGAACTGTGTTTTACCTCCCTGTTAATGCAAATCATTGCTAGATGGTAGGTAGTTGACTGGTTAGACAGTGTTTTTTGGGTGTTAAAACGTGTACACTAGTTGGCTGTTATCTGCAAGTTGGACAGTTGTGGCATCTTCCTTCTTTACCTTCTGGTAATATCATTTGAGAGAGACTTGTTCTCTCCAGGGACTGATATAGGCCTTGATATTCTTGAAGGTCTTGTGATTCTTCAGTGATATAGTTATGTTATTTGTAGTCAGCACTTTTTGAACACGATCTGGTAGTTTGATGTCTTTGTGTAGCAAGAGCAGCAGTGTCCACATTGTTCCAATGACTGTCCTCTAAAGCCCTGTTTTTTCTCTACAGAATCTGAGGTGTGTGGTAGTTTGTTTACTAGGGATTACAACTTGAGTGCTCATTTACCCATTGGTTTTATCATATATGTATAGTAACTATAGGTGATATGGAGTTACCTTACAAACTGAGCAATGGAAGGGCATTTGGTCTCTCTTTTTTTTTTATTCTATTCATTTTGATGTCTTTTAATATCAAGAGTTACTTTGGAGGTGAAGTATTTGTATGTGTGTGTGTGTGTGTGTGTTTCTGCAGATTGTAGGGGCAAGCACCAGTGCTAAACCAAGCAAGAAGTAAAGGCAGCTTATGTTGCAACTACTGTGACGAGTTTTTAGAACTTTGTAAGATAATTAACACTTTGAATAAAGACTTTTGACTGTCATCTTAACTTTTGGACCTTAATTTAAAATAACAGTTCATCTTAACGTTGAAATTTCAGTGACAGTCATGATTTGAGAAGACTTGTCTGTCTCTTACAGATTGCTCGTCTCTTGACTCTGAGATAAGTCACAACAGCATTATTCGAAGGTGACTTGCAAATGGCAATTTTGACCTGAGGTGACATACCAGAAGCATACTGTGGGTGTGCAGTAAGGAGTCTGTAAACGGAAACTTTATATTTCCCTTTAATGGAGTTGTCTTGCTTAAATTATGTATAAAGTTATTTTGCATCTTTCTAACTTGATGCTGTAAAAATTGATTTCAAGTTATTAGATAATTAGTGAGTAAAAGCCAAGCATTATTCCTCATTCATGGATTTAAAAGCACAAAATTAGCAGATCATGTCCGTGGCAAAATGTAATTGAGATATCAGCTCGAGAAATATGGAATGGTTGTTCAATTTTTCGAGTCACATTGTAAATGCAATGTCATGTGTGCTAGGTGCAAATTGCCGTTTGGAAGAATCGTGTTCTCTGGAAGACTGATCATTTTTCTGCCTTGGTCATTGTCCCTTGTATTCCAGATCTCTATCTGGAATACTGTACCTACACCTTCCTCTGTATCAGTTCTGTAATTTTACACATTTTCCTGTAACAATACTGTATTATAATTACATAAAAGAGTGTGCTGTACTTTCATGTATATTTAAATACTGTATGAGGACTCCAAGAATATTTTTGTAAGATTTTTGTGTATATTTGAGTGCTGAAAATAAAAAGCATACAGCATTTACATTTGGTCTTTTATTAGCAATGTCAGCTGAATTATGTAGTTGTGGTTAAAAGGTTCTATGTTGGTGGATAAACATTTTATTTGATACATTTTGGTAAACTTACAATAGATTTGCCTCCCTGTAATTCATACAGCTTACAGCTACTGTTTGTTCTTGTACTGTAACCACAAACCTGTACAACAAGAAATACACAGTAAAAAGGACTATTTCAAAAGTAGATTCAAGAGGCCAAATACTCCTAATAAAAAAACAAAAGTCAGTCATTGAAATGACTCTTTGGCTTGAACGAACTGGAAACTGTCCACAAAAAATCATCTGAAAAAGAGAGAGAAAGCAAAATGAAATAGTGATACAAATGGGTCACTATGCACAGTAATTAGAATCTTACTACATCAAAATGAAATGCTGTAACATACACGTATAAGGAACAGACTCAGGTGTTTGATATGTGAATCCAACCCAATAGCCTTAAGAGAAAGTACAGTAATTCATATCAAGATCTTTGTTGGTAAAAACAAGGAGATAGAATGCAGGTGTTCCCTTTCCACGCCCTAAAATATATGAGAGTTAAAATGCCACAAACGCCGTGACTTAGAAAGTGATCTTCTTATGTCGTGAAATCAATGTCTGTAGGTTTGTGGGCGTCACGGAAGCTTTGTGTTTCTCATAGAGAATTTAGGTGACTTCCTCAAGCCACACTATGCCATGGAGATGTGATCAGGCTTTGACAAGATCGACAGAATTTGGGAAGTGGAATTCTGTACAAAAGCTGTCATTTAAAACTTTGCAAATGTTGCAGACGCTTTCAATTTGTCAAGTGAAATGAAAATCTTCTTCCACGAGGGAGAATCAGTTCTGAAATGCAAGAATGAATAAACATAACTGACTTTCATCAGCTTTCTGGCGATAGCTTAAGTTAGGTCAACGATCCAACTTACCCAAATCCTATGTTGGAAGAGAAAAACTTGAGGCAAATGAAATCTCCAAATGATGTTTGAATGGCTTAGATTATTATATAGACGCTACTGGGAGTGGAGGAAAGTGAATCTAGTATTTTAACTTAGATTAATAAAAGGTAAATTCTGTTCGAAAATTGAAAGAATTTGGATGATGGCATTTTTGATAGATTTTCTATCGGCACTCTCTCTCTCTCTCTCTCTCTCTCTCTTCTCTCTTCTCTCTCTCACTCTCTCTCTCTCTCTCTCTCTCTCTCTCTCTCTCTCTCATGTTACACAAAGTAGTGAATAGTTTCTGGTCTTCTCTCTCTCTCTCTCATTCCTGCCCACTCTCTCTCTCTCTCTCTCTCCTCTCTCTCTCTCTCTCTCTCTCTCTTCTCTCTCTCTCTCTCTCTCTCTCATGCCATGCTATAAGAGAGAGTAAGTCAGTGCTAGCTGAGGTCCCGGCGAGGAAAGACGTAGATATTTGAGCTCCACAAAAAGTGAAGTCAGATGGCAAAGTGCAAACACATTCCAGAGTGCCTGCACAAGCAGCCTGAAAAGGATTCAAAAGCGGATGCAAGCAACTGGATAAGTGATAAAACGTACTCGGAAAAGGACTCGTGATAAAGAGTGAATAGGGAAAACCAAAGGAGAAGAGAAGAGACCTTATGATGTGTGGATGTGTCAGGAAACATCTCAGCCTCAGGATAAAACTCGGCAAAGTTAATTAATGAACATCAGAGACATCAGAACATCTAATTCCTGCCAACTTTAACTTTATAGTGAGAATTTTAGGTTCACTTTTGTGTCCAAGACAAGAATAACAAATATCAAACTCTACAAAGAATTGTTTGTGTTATGTAATCGAATGATTTTGCGGTAATTTGAAATAACAGCGTAATTTGCAAAAGCAGCAGAAATGTCATTACCAATCGGAAACCAATATTCGTTGAAGACATCTGAGCTTAGAGAGTTGATTGACTGACTGTCTCGCTCATGGGAATGGTTCCAGGATGTAGAAGTCAGTCAGGGTGCTGGAGAGACTGACCGGATTTTAGGAAGTGGAAATCTGTACTAACAACTGAGTCGTATAAGAAGATTTGGACACAGATAATTTGGAATGGAAACGACACTTTTATTTTCATTTGGTAAGTAGACGGAAAATCATATTCAGAGGAGGGAAATTCAGTTCTGAAACTAGTGGTACACACTCTCTCTCTCTCTCTCTCTCTCTCTCTCTCATCTCTCTCTCACTCTCTCTCTCTCATCTCTCTCTCTTCTCTTTTCCCGTCCCTGTTTGTATCTTTCTCTCTCTTATTTGCCTCATCTCTCTCTCTCTCATTCCCCCTCCCCCTCTCTCTCTCTCTCTCTCTCTCTCTCTCTCTCTCTCTCTCTCTCTCTCTCTCTCTCTCTCTCTCTCTCGAATCTCCCCCCCTCTCTCTCTCTTTCTCTCTCTCGAATCTCCCCCCCTCTCTCTCTCCTCTCTCGAATCTCCCCCCCCCCCTCTCTCTCTCTCTCTCTTCAATTTCACTTCATTTCAAATTTTTCTGTTCATTTATTGCTTCTGCTTCATTTTCACTTCATTTCATTCCTCCCGCTTCATTTCATTACTTCCAATTCATTTTATTTCTTCCCCCTTCATTTCATTCCTCCCACTTCATTTTCTCCAGTTCCACTTCACCAGGAAGGAATCCAGTTCCCCTTCAGTTGTGGTCCTCCTCCTCATCCTTCTTCTTCTTCTTCTTCTTCTTCTTCAGAAATTCGTCTGCTCTCTCAGGAACCAAACTTTCAGAGCAGAAGCCTTCAAAATGATTTGTTTTACAATAATTATATTTGTCGTAGAATTAGTATTACAAGGTGATTTATATAAATGTCTCTTAATAACAAGAATATACAATATTTTATAGATTTTTAAGCATAAAAGACAATAGCTCTTTTTTGATACATAGCAGATGAATGTCTTCAAGGGCAAACGACCTTAAAATAAAATTTAAAAAAAATACGACAATGAGATGAAATTTTAAAAATGGTCATATTTTCATATAAATAAAATGAGCTTTTGTTAATTTTTATTTGTTGTGGATTACACTAAAAGATTTTTTATCTTTAAATTATCATACATTAAAACCCTTTAAGTTATGCGAATTGTTAAGCTGCTTTAAGTTTATATATATATATACACATATATATATATATATATATATATATATATATATATATATATATATAAATTTTTATAAGTAATTCCAATCATTTTTACTGTTGTAAAGTAGCTTATTTTAAGTTACATTAAGCTTTTTGTTATGATCTCGCCTCTCGAGATCGACAGGTTCTTTAAAATAAACAAGCAATTGGGCTGTAATGACTGACGAGAGGTGACAAACAAAGGAGAGAGGAGCAGAACAAATACAAAAAAAAATTACCTTAGAATTAATTTATTTACAATAAAGTTATATATATAATGTACAGTTGAGTCAGGTTCAATTTAAAAACAAAATGAACATTACACAAATGAATTAGTTACATAACAGTAGTAGCAACAATCAAAAACAAAGATAAATAAAATAGAGTCAGTACAAAAATGAATCAATACAAAAATGAAATCAATTAAACATGAACCAAATCAATAATTACCAGAGTAGCACAAAAAAAGATTAAATCCATAAACAAATAACTTGGCCAACACAGTAAATACATTTAAATAGAGTCAGTTAAAAAAAATAATTGCATAACTCACAGGCAGCATAAATATAAAAATAACAGGCAGCAAAAAAAAACATAATACGAATAATGAAAAAAAACTGTAAAATAACTATTACAGCAAATACATAATCCCGCAGTATAAAGGATCAACAGTACTGGCCGTCCTCCTCCAACATCGGACGACGTCCCCAAAAACAGTACAGACGTCCTCCTCCAGCACTGGACGACCACGACAGAGCCGACACGGCAACCATCTCGTCCCCAAAAACAGTACAGACGTCCTCCTCCAGCACTGGACGACCACGACAGAGCCGACACGGCAACCATCTCGTCCTCAAATACTCTCCGCTGGTCTGCTGCCGGGACCTGACTCTCAGGTACGGATATCTGCTGCTGCTGCTACTCCAACTGGCTTGCTGCTGCCCTCAACCTAACTCGTTGCTGCTACGAACCTGACTTGGTGCTGTTACGAACCTGACTCGCAAAGTCGCAGGTACGGATACCTGCTGCTGCCCTGGACCATTGGTCGTTCTGCCCTCCAGAACCTGGCTCGTTGCTGCTACGAACCTGACTGACGAAGTCTGACGCCATCAAACAGACGTCAACTCGCCAGCAAGAAAAACAAACAAAACAAAGGATGCAACAATCCACCAAGGGAACAATCGGCAAGCGATTGTTCCTAACACTTTTTTAACCATTGATTTTAACTGTTAAAACCCCCTTATTTAATCATTTTTGGGCCATAAGTTACTTGTAGCTATAAATAATAATAATAATAATAATAATAATAATAATAATAATAATTAATATCTTCTTATTTCAAATTAATTCCTTTTTAAATATCAATATAAAAAAAAGACTGAAATCATCTTGTCTCCCTTAAAACATAAAAAAAATGAAAAATAAAAAAAAATATAACAATTTTGGTTCATATGAGGAGCATTTTCAGCAACTTCCTCCCAAGAGCAGGCCATAAACCGGAGGGTTCCTCTGACAGAGTGAAATCTGGGCGGGAAAGTTCTCGTCCCTGATTGGCTGTTGACTACGTCATCAACACCACCTCTGATTGGCTACCGTTTGTGTTTACTATGGCAGTGGGTGTCTGCAGACGATTTTTTTCAGTATGGCCACAAGTCAAAATAAGAACACGCAAATAATTTCTTTTATATGCCTTTTATAGAGCATTATTATAGATAAAAATTTAAAATATTTATTTAATATATTAATTAAGTTTTTTTTAATATATCACAAGAATTTATAATGCGAATTTTAATGTTAAAAGTGTATAGATTCATCTATGTTTTTCCAGGCAGCCGATGCTGATTGCAGTATAACCATGCAGACAGAAAAAGCAATCCAATATATATATATATATATATATATATATATATATATATATATATATATATATATATATATATATATATATATATATATATATATATATATATATATATATATATATATATATTTTGTGTCATCTTTTGAATAATCCTGATGGCTAATATTTTAAGAAATATTTGAAACTGATTTAAATAATACACAAAGCTATTTTGAAATAGATCAAGTACAAAAAATATAAGGTGATTTCCAATGCAGTTTTGGTCATTGTTTTCAGCGTTTGTGAGAATTTTATGAATGGGGAGAATAGAAGAGTTGCCTCTTAGTTACTTTTAAAATTCTTTTTTATACATTGGTTATGTACCAAAACTCAGTTTCTTCACCGTGCCATATTTTTGCATATATTAATGAGTATTCTTGCAAAAAATTGTTGTGCAAATCGTTGAATTTACTTATTTATCGAACGTAAACGATGATAAATTTAAGCATTAGTTGCCAGTTTATTCTTTTTGAACTGAAGCAGACGACAATTTAGCAGTATAACCATAAGGCATGAGTAGCGATCTCATAAAATTATATTTTTATTGATAATTTAAGTAATTAAAGAGCAATATAACAATAAGAATTAAATTTAATATATATTTATAAATAATCCATATAAATTTTAATTTTTATTGTCCAGATTTTATTAAAAAACAGATAAATTTTGTTTTGAAATTTGTAAACACACTTTGGTTTCCATGGAAACCGGTAGCACTTCAGGGGCCAGTGACGTCATCTTTCATTCATTAAATATTCGATTTTCCCTCCAAATGATGCCAAGATAATATTTTACAGTACAACTTAAGTAATTACCCCAAAGTGTCTAATTTTGAGATCAAATGTAACTTTATATTTAATTAATACTTATAGATACTTTATTTAATTCAATAAATGTCTCTGAATTGTCTGTTTATTGATTGATAGAATAATATGCTGTGTCTTACTTATAAATCTGTGTCAAGTTTCAAAGTTCATCTTGCTGTTTGTTTTACCAGACATTCATATGAAAACACCTTATAGATTTCTCGGTTTTAATCAAAATACTTCATTAAAGGTAGTTTTTTTATACTAACAAGTGTAATATATTAATATCTTTCTTATATATCATTGATACTTAAGTATAAGTATTTCTGCATGTGAATTATTGAAAGCTTAGACAATAGTTGTACCTGGACAAAGCCAAAAGTTTAAGAGTTGCTTAAAAAAATTTTGTTTTGCTTTATTTTAACAAATTCAGCTCAGAAAATCAACCAATTTTAACTTCAGAGAAAGCTAAAATATATATTTAACATATTTGTGGTATTAGATGGTTGAAATTAGTTGATGTTTACGTAAAATCGAAGATTAGATGTTTGTGTAAACAAACAAAGTTGTCAGTTAGGAATTAGTGTTAATTTTTGCTTTTTTTGTAATTTTAGTTACTTAAAGAGCCAATAGGTGGTTATAGCGTCGCAGGCCCCGTGAATTTCGTAAAAACGACGAACCTAAAGTTAATTACGAAGAATATCAATCTTAAACATATGATAAGTATGATACTGAACGTAAATATTAAATATGATATCAAATGCAATCAAAATTTTTATGAAAATAATTCAAATACGAGCCTAAAGGGAATTAGCGAAGAATAAGGAAATTAAATTTAACACCATAGATATGACGTAGAATATGAATTTGAATATGATAATAAATAAATATAAGATTTTAACAAGAATGATTAAATTATATCCACTAAATTATATTACGATTTCATATATATATTTTAGGTTATTATTTTAGGCTCGTTGTCTCTCATCCTCACCCGAATGTCAACACAAACCGGCCAGAGTGAAGGACGTCGTCCCAAAATGTCTCCAAAATACGACTTATTTTCGGTAAGTTTTCCTTCCCTGTGCTTCCGTCATTCGAAATAACGTCTCCGATTCGTGTCTGTAACGAATTACCGTTGTATTCTGTCTTTATCTCGGCCTTGCTTAACGAATTGACTGAATTTTTAAGGATCTTTGTTGTGTCAAGTGACTGGCCAACCTTCCCCCTCCCCCCTCCCCAAGATGGCCGTTATATATATGTCGCTTTTGACGTTTTGTTTCGCTATAGAATGACCGTAAGTGTCGCCCGTTACGTTATTAGTTCATTGACACTTATTTTCAAGCATCATGTAGAGGCAACTTGTGTGAAAAAGTGCTCTAAACACTTGTAAAGTGTCTGGTACAATCTGGTACAATACCACCCCCAGGGTATTCCCTTAGAGGCGTCTAAGGGTATTTGAGGGTGACCTGACCCATACATTGGCCTGGGATGGGTATTGTGGGTATAGCCTTCCTAAATATCAATCTAGGTGGTTTGCAAGCCTTTCCCATGTTTAGTGTTGCTTGTGGTGGTCCAAGGGGGGTCAAAGTTCCCTCCCCTGACCAGGTCAGGGCACGATGCCCTATGTCAGGGTCGGCTTAGGTCAGGACAAGGCTTTCTAGAGATGGTAGGTTTGTTGTAGTTGGCAGAACCTCTGTCTGTCTGTGTGTCTGTCTTTCTCAATTGGCCCTCAGGCTAAACCATATGGCCTGGAAAAGTGTCTATAGAATTATTATAACTATTATTATTATTATTATGTACTAAGCACAAAATCTCAAGGATAATGAGTAGCATATGTTTCCTGAAACCACACAGCTGGCTGGAAGGGTTGTTAGGTTAGTACTGACTTATTAAGTTAGTAAACGATTGACATGGTCATAGCAGTGGTGCAATAGTGGAGTTATATTTTCAGCAATAAAATTTGCTGTAAAACTTGAAGATATTGGGACTTGTTAATGAGTGATTGGGTTATGAGTCTCTTGGCAGACGCACTTTTTGAGGGACAAGATGTAGATTAGCGAAACCTGAATTGACGCAGATGCAGATGTGGAGACAGTTTCAGTGGTCTCATTTGCTCTGAGTTCAAAGACAATTGAATATGCTGGACTGGTCGGATGATATTACCTTGTTTACAAAAGTTCAAGTTTCCACATGAAAGTTGAATAACATTAGTCCAGTTTGACTAACTGATTGATATAAAAGAATTGCTATTATGACAAAGAGGTTCCTTCTAGTCCTCTGCAAAAGACAGGGTCACAAGGGAGACAGTCAAGGTCACATGTGACCATGTCTAAAGACCATTATAAAGCAATGGTTTGCAACTATGAAATCTGAAAATAATTTAAGCATACCTTAGTTCTGTTGACTATGAGTTTCCATCTGACCAATGTCATGAAGGGTTTGTGTTGAAGAAAATAATACTGTGACTTTTGACGTCCATATCCCTTACATGGTTTTATACCTGTCGCTCATCTGTGATTTGTCAGCGTGATATTGATCAAAATGACTTGATTGTTTTCAGACTTTTTGTTTATAATGCTCCAATGCCTGAGATATGAATGCTAATGTCAATATTTGAGACAACGATTATTTTGACCATTATGAATATTGCATATTTTGTAGAGAAGAAATTCATTGTTTTGTTCTTACTGAGGGTAGAATTTTGTAGCTACTGAGAAAGTTCAGAATTCAAGGGCAGTTTCAGGAACTGAAAACTTTGTCATTTTCTCAGTTGGTTATTTACAGTCTTTCATTCAATGAGTTTTAGTTTTCTGAAAAGGAAACTATTGTGCCGGCTTTGTCTGTCTGTCTGTCTCTCTCGGCACTTTTTTCTGTCTGCACTTTTTCTGTCTGCACTTTTTCTGTCTGCACTTTTTCTGTCTGCCCTCAGATCTTAGAAGCTGCTGAGGCTAGAGGGCTGCAAATTGGTATGTTGATCGTCCACCCTTCAGTCATCAAAAATGCCAAATTGCAGCCCTCTGGCATCTTCAGTAGTTTACATTTTATATAAGGGTAAAATTAGCCATGTTTGTGCTTTTGGCAATGCAACAACACAGGCCACTACGGCCAGCTGAGTTTCATGGGCCGTGGCTCATACAGCATTATACAGAGAAAAAGTAAAGATAATTTATATGCGCTATACAGAAAATTTTATTGTGCCGAAGAAACTTGGGCACATTTTTTACTTGTTTTATTTTGTGATAGCAATTATATGTTCAAATTTATTGTAGTTTCCATGGACTAATTAGTAATGGCTGTGAATTGTGTGAAAGACTTAAGGTTTGCTAACCTTATTGTATGAGTAATACCTAGAGTTTCCTAGAAAGGAAACTCATTGCTGTGTTCTTATAGAAGCTAGTTTTCTATTTATTGAGAAAGTTAGGAATTATTTTACTCTAGCTATTTCTGTTGAACATGACCACAAGCTTCCTCCAGTTATAAGTCTAACTACATTCGGAGGACTGTTATTCACAGAACAATTCTTGGGGCTTTGCAAGTCAGTATTTTATTTTTTCTTTCGTTTCAGACTTTTGAAAATAAGACGATGAATGAGGAACATGACGCCAGAGCAAACCTCCAAGGAATGTGATGATGGAGGATATTACTGAAAGCGTCTTTCTACGTTGTAACTAACGCCTTATGCAGTTCATATGTGATTGACAGGTGTGGCCAATCTTACGAAAAGTGAGTATCTTTAAGGAACAGGCAACTTTGTCCTGGTTAAAGGTAACAGTGAATGACTGATTTGGGGTTACCATAATTAGGAGGACAGCTTCCTTACTGGAATACCATTCAGGTATAATCAATCAGTTATATAAGAAAACTCTTCACTTTTTGGTTTGTGAATTTGAACCCACCAGGTGGACTCTGACAACACTTGTATTTTCCATGCAGTTTCTTGCCTTTGTGTATTGAATGCTTAAGCTCTACTGTATTGACTGATCAGTTGTGCATGGTAATGCTGAGTTTTTCTTGTCTAATTTTTGTCACAAGCGTTCCATCTCAGAGTCTCAGACATTCTGCTCACTACTGTCTGGTTGTGTTGTAAGAAAATGTCTGCTAGACTGCATTTACTAACCTATAGGAGGTCGATCTTATACTGTACAGTATATCATTTTCCCTTTCATTGATTGCCCAACAAATGGGAGAGAAGTAGGTTACTGTAATCACAAAAATGTGTTGGTCAGTTTTGCATGTGGCCGTATAACCCTTTTTTCGTTTTTAAGTCATTACTCTGTGCTTGAAACGATTGAATGTGTTGTGATTCATGGAGTTACAAAGATATTTTGTTGTCCTTTTAGTCAGTGGAAGTCGTTGAAATATTGGACACACTGTGCTGAAGAAATTCTTTATTGGATGAACATTGAGAAAATGTCTGCGAAGCATAATTCCAGTAATGAGTGTGGTCTGACTGACAAGTGGATGACAATGGCTCTTGAGGTGAGGTTGCATGGGGGTGTTTGGTGTACATAAGGACAAGTTCCAATAACAGCACATAGGGAAAGCAGCCGTATCCTCATTCCTACAAGAAGATGCCAGTTGTAGCCTCCTTTTTATATTGATTCATGGCAAAGGTTTTGTCGTTGTGGAACTTTTTTAGGGATTATATTGTTCGTTCAGATTGTAAGTGGACCTTGTTGCAAATTATTTTGGTTTGAGTACTTTAAGAATCGCAATGATTTATAGCTTGCAACCATGTCAGTGTTCAAGGCAGCCTGGAATGGCCTGAGATTTGTGTTTGTTTCCAATTTAGTCATAGATCTGATCCTAACACTCTTTTATTGGTCAGAAATTCCAGAACTTTCACGGGGTTTGCTTGTGAACAGCTTCGAGTGATTAGAAAGTTCATTTAGGAATATGGCTGACAACAGCCATTAATCATTGGGACATGACTGGCTATGTTTCGGTTGTCCTTGAGTAATATATGTTGTTGGAATACAACTCCAATTATAGTCATTCATTTCTCATTTAGGAAACTCCCAGTCACCCCAAGGCCATGGAGTACCTGGTTCTTCCTTCCAAACACCCCCTTTCTTGCCTAGCCTGTGGACCACTTCATTGCCACGATACACAAGGTGGAAAATGAAATGGCCCAGTTTTGTGGACTATGACGTGAGTTCTAAGAGAACTTTGGTACCAAGGATGCAGTTGATTGCATTGTAGATGCTTAAAATGAGTTGCTATACAACGGAAGATGTAAACTGAATGCTTGTACATTACTTTAGGGCTTCTTCACGTGAGAGCTTCCATGAGGTCATCATCCAACAGTGTCGATGGAAACAAAGATTCCTTGTTTTGTCTCATCTCTTTGCCCTACACCTGCGTTGCCCTTTAAGTTTCATCTGTTACTTTTCATCTGTACTTAGCTGTTCAGCTTCTTCGTTTCCTTCCATTTATACATCGTTTAGGGACAAGTCCTCAGGGGTTCCGTAGCCTCATTAAAGCTCATTTATCATGAAAATAGTACAAGTAATAAAAAATTATTTCTTAGAGGCTTAGATGACAGGTTTCAGTTATTCCCTGTAAAGTTTGATCCCATGGCAGTGCACCTCACGTGGTGCACTGTAAGCAGCACTTGAGGTTCTTTGCAGCGTTCTTCAGTCCTTAGCTGCAACCCCTTTCATTCCTTTTACTGTTCATATTCTCTTTCTTTCATTTTCTCTTCCACCCTCACCTAACAATTGTTTCACTGTGCGATTTTTATTGCGGTCCATTGCTATGAAGTTTGATGTGTCAGCATTTTATTTATGTCTTATGGAAAATGGCTCTTTTCCAGTTACACCCTTCAGCTGAAAAAAGTCCATATTTTCATAATCTTTATATCAAGAAACTATGCTTTTTAAATTATTCTACATTATTGATGGTTCGTTCAAGATTGACTGATGGAATAGAGAAGATTTTTTAGTTTGAAATGAATAGCTTTGTACTTCATTTCAGGATTGTCATGACCCTGAGAACAACAACTCCAGCATCTGAGTGACAAAATGGAGTACAAGGCTATTTTAACCAAGGCCTCAAGTGGGAAGCCTGATGAGAAAGCAGGATTATTTGCTGTTTGACAGTTTTTTAATTTGTTGTCAGTGGTAAGTGATTCACACCTGTATTTCACATGTGACCTCATTTTACAAAATCCCCTGGAGAACTGACAGTTCTTAGAGGCCTCTGTACTTGCCATTAATACATGCGCCCAAACCTGCCATATCACTGCCTTGCAATAAATGTACCTTTCTGTTGAACTTCTCAGTTCCAGAGGTCCTTTATTCCTCACACCTTTGGACTGTGGAACAGTCTCCCTTCAGAGGATGTCGTGTAATTGGAACTTCAAAAGTTCAAGCGAAGATGCAGTGTATTACTACTCTAATACAATTCTCCTTCGATTTTCATAATTTACTTACATTTTTATCTATTTATTATTTGTTAATTTATTTTTTTCTTTTTTAATAAGTGATCTATTTCCTTCTGTTGCTTCTTTCAAATGGACGTCATAATTTTTGGAAGCTTGAATTTCAAGCCAGTGGCCCCTGTAGTGGGCTTGTTCATCATCATTTGTGATAATCCGGAACCCTCCTCAGTATGTTTTACATGTCTGGTTCCTGGCTCTTTAGGATTTATTTTTGAATTGTGAAGTAAATGTCAGTTTTTTGTTGATTTTTCTTGTTTCATAATTGTGATGCTCTCTCCAGACCTCTCTGCATGTGAATGACAGGCCTGCTTTCCTGTACATGACATACTTTGGTCTTGGGGTGCTAATTCTGGTAACTGTTCAGTGCTGGATTGTGGGTTTTTCATGAAGCATCAGTTTCCAGTCTCTGTAGGGGGGAAGTGCTGTCAGTGCACCTCACGCACGGAGCACTGTAGGCATTACTTCAGGGTCTTTGCAGCTTCCTTTCAGCCCATAGCTGCAACCCCTTTCATTCCTTTTACTATACCTACGTACATATTCCTTCTTCCATCTTTCCACCCTCTTCTAACAATTGGTTCATCGTGAAACTGCTTTGAGGTTTTCCTCCTGTTACACCTTTGTGACCTTTTACTCTCAGTTGTCCTTTCAGCACTGAACGACCTCATAGGTCCCAGCACTTGGCCTTTGGCCTAATTTATATATTCTGTTCTGTTCTGACTCCAAAGTAGAACTTTAAATGATTGATTCATGCATTGTCAGACCTGTCACCTTCTTTATCCTGTTAGTTTCAGTCCTCATTGAAGAATGGGTGCTGTGGGTGACGTGTGGTCATCTTGAGATGTGAGTTTTCAGAACATTTTGCAAGGGCCTTTCCTCATTGCCAGATCAGATGCTCCGTGATTGGTGTGTTGCAGTGAAAGGAAGTAGTTTGAGTCTATTTTAAATGCATCATGAGCAATTCCTTACTATCTCGCTGACCTCAATCACATTTTTGTATGCTATGTTTCAAATAACAATATTTCCTTATAATCTGTCAACTGTCTTCAGTAACCTAGTTTATGTGTGTAATGTTTGGTAGTATACATAATTGGCAGTCAGACACAGTAATGCCATTTTGCTAAACATTGCTCATTCTTCTGTCCACAAACCTCTCCCTCTCTCTCTCTCCTCACATATTGTGTGATATCTATGCTATACTCTTATTCGTGTGGGCTGGTTGAATCCTCCTCTCTTTTGTGGGGACCCTAAATTATTATTTATGAAGGGTATGTCATCTAATGCATTCAGAATTCCAAAAGTGACCAACAGTAGAGAGAGAGAGAGAGAGAACTGATCTGCATTTTGAGTGTGTACAGACCTGCCACATGTGGTGTTCTGCAAGGTAGTGGTTTGGGACCCTTGTTACTTCTCTGTATACAAGGGAAACGTTCTGTTGGCCTTGAGAATAAAATACAGCAGACTGTATACAGTATAATGTACAATATACAACTCTTTTACATTTTGTACTATTCTTTACCTTTCGTTCAGTTGTCGCTTTGTTTGTGTGAGTGTCTGTGCTGTTATTTGTAAGGGCTGTGTTAGCTTAGCTGATGCTTATACTGTCCTCATAGTAGTCTCCCTCAGAGGATGGCGTTCAGTTGGAACTTCTTCAAAAGTTCAAGCAAAGATGCAATGCATTACTGCCCTAATACTATTCTCCTTCCATTTTAATACATTTTTATCTGTTTATTAATTTATTTTTTCTTTTCTAATAAGCAATATCTCCTCTTTCTGTATTTTCCTTTACCTCCTCTTACTTCTTCCTCTTAATGAACACCATAATGTTCTTTGGAAGCTTCTTGAATTTCAAGTCAGTGGCCCCTTTGGTGGGCTTCTTGTTCCATATAAATCAGATTCATCTTCTGAATAATAGTTATAGTTGGTCACCACACAACTGTGTTCTCCAGTCCCTGACATGATTTTAATCAGCAAACATTGGTCAGGATGAGTTCAGGTGTTGTTGTTGAGAGGTGGGTTAGAAAGGCTTTGTTTGATTGGTACATGACTGATGTTGGGATATTGTTCAAGAGTTCAGAGGCCATTCAAGGTTTTGGTGTTCCTCCCCTTAACTGCCACTGGCATAAAAGGAATGTGATGGTTTGCCAATAAATGGAAGCGAATCATATGAATTATTTCTAGGGGTTGAAAAATGATGTGATTGAAACTTGAGGGCTGAACTGAAGGACAGGTGTCAGGTGTTTTATGAACCTGGAACCTGGGAGCTTAAATCCATATCCTTTTAATGTGTGTCAATAGGTATGGGAGTTTAGACTCAATTCCTTTTATTGTGGTGTGTTCACATTAATTCTGAGGATAAATTTATGTGATATATTTAACGGACTAAAGGGCGTCCATTAAAGCCGATTGTCTGTGGAAGTTAAGCATTGTTTATTGTGTCCTAAGTGATGTTTCTCAGTAGGGTAGCCTCGGCCTAGGTGCAATAACCACCGACATTCATGCATGAAAAGATTCACATTATGAAATAAACTGATAGTAAAGATAATAAACCCATTTTACCTTATATATTATTGGCATATCTTCATAATAAACAGCCTATTGAAGGAATGATTCCATATCAATGAAACCAACTTCTGTCTATCTGTGTGATGCCAGCTGACAGATGTAAACATCGAGCGAGTTATAGTTGCTCTCACAGCAGCCTTTATCTTTTGGTAACCTTTCAGAAATTTTGATGGTATTGTAATTAGGGTAGTAATAACAGTTAGGATAACATAATATTAATTTTTCATTAAAAATTCATTATCATTTTGGTGGTACATAACACAACTTTGGATGACAGACAACCTTTATTTTAAAACTAGCTTCGTATTTTCTTCTTTACCCTTGTGGTTCCATGCAGAGGGGTTATTGCTGGCCTCTGCACAGATGGTTTTGTAATTTGGCAGTCACCAAATTCTACAGATATGAAGTAAATTCATGAATAGTTGCCCTGATTTTTGACCTCATCTTATCTAAAGGTCGTCTGACACATGGAAATAGACAGCAATTAAAAAATTACTCTTTAATAAATTTTCCAGTGTTATTCCTTACATTTAATCATTTCTTTCTCATAAGCATTGCAATTTAAATCATTTTTTCTTAATTTAAACAATTATATTCTAAATCAGTTGTCCCCAATTATAAACTTTCAGTGAAGATATATTTTCCCTAATCTGAAACAGTTGCATTTTGAATAGGTTCTCTAGAGGTATAAACCTCACCTTTCAAATACATTTTCTGTAATAATTCTGACATTTGGAATATTCTTTTCCAAATTATAACCCTTTCATTTTGAATAAATTTTTCCTACATACAGCAGTTGTATTTTTAATAAATTTTTTTCTATAATTATAACCCTTACATTTAAAACAGATTTTTCCCAATTATGACCTTTAGATTTTAAATCACTTTTCCCTAAATATAACCCTTTATTTTCAAGTGTATTTTCCCTAATTCAAAACCTTCTTATTTTAAATAAACTTTCTATAATTATAACCATTACATTTCAAACATATTTTTGCTAATTACAACACTTTAATTTTAAACATTCTCACTGCTTAGAACAATTACATTTTAGAATAAATTTTCTATTATTGTAACCCACCCCAAGGAGATAGTTATATATATAGTATATATATATAAATTGACTGCAAAATATTTTTAAATATATTTTTCTATATTTATAGTTATATATATATAGTATATATATATAAATTGACTGCAAAATATTTTTAAATATATTTTTCTATATTTATTGAGGTTAGCAAAATAATGTTAAAATTCTAAGCAATGATCTCATTCAGTTTTTTTTTTCAGGCAAATTTCTTTGGAAAAAACATCACACATCACGAAGGCCAAAGGAACATCAGAACTTGTATGAATGTATGAGGAGGATGTATGAATACATCAGCTAATTTACCAATACATCTTCTAATACACCAGAACTAGTAAGTGCCTCCTTTATTACAACATATCTACCAGTATCTACAATCTAACTCTTAGTTTTTATTCCATTCATAACCATTTTGTGGTGTAGGTCTCTCTCTCTCTCTCTCTCTCTCTCTCTCTCTCTCTCTCTCTCTCTCTCTCTCTCTCTCTCTCTGAGTGTTTTGAGATTTGGACCAAATAATCTGCTCAGTTAATCCCAGAATCAGCAAGCTAATCTGATTAGGCTTTGTTCCACATAATTTTTTCATCAAAATACTGTTTGAATATTGTACCACATGGTACAAATATTGTACCATAGTGTATGAATAGTGTACCGTTCAATATTATGAATGACATACTTTTGTGAGATGTGTACTGCACCATGATTTTGCAGTGATCTGATGAAGGTCTTTTTCCCTGCCAAAACTGCAACTCTGATATCATTTCTGAATCTTCGAGAAGGCTGTGTCATATTTTGTCTGCAAAGAAGGCTTATACTCAAAAAGGCATGTCTGTTATATTTTCTGTATTGAAAAAGGCCTGTCTGTTGAATTACATTACACTGTGTGTTCAAAAAGGCTAGTTATAACTTTTAAAAAGGTGTCTTGCTGTAATTTCTGTATTCAAAAAGGCCTCTGTCATAATATTTTCTATATTCTAAAATGTTTGTTTTGATATTTTCTATATTCATAAAGGCCTCAATACAGAAAATATTAAAGGTCTTTTCAAAGTGCAAGACGTAAACAGCAGTTTTGGAATGCTTTTACTGAAGAACGTCAACATGTCCTCTGTCCTGTTCTGTAGGAAAAAAAGGCTTTTCTCTCTCACTTGTTTTTTTCTATAAAAAGACCTTTCATAATTTTGGCCAGAAAGCCCTTTACAAATGTTAGAGAACAGTAATTGTGGAATACTTTTAAAGAGAAACAGTACACAATTTTTGGATGCGTGTACTGAGAAACATTACAACATCTTCTTGTTTGTCTTCTCACTTTCTGTTTTTCAGGTCAGAACGGAAGCTCAAGATATCTAAGCAAGCGGATCAGATATGGCAATGAAGATGCTTCAAGAACCCTCTCAATCAGGCCTGGGCAGGAAGTGATGCCCTCTGTGTCCTCATTCCACTGGCTTGTCTACTGATGTCTACTTTTAGGACATGTGGACCACTGACCGTCTGCTTTGAGGACATGTGGACAAACAGAAGCTTCAAATGATAATTCCCAGATGCAGGATGAATTCAGGATCCATCCTCCAAGGAGAACTTCTTGGATGCAGCCAGGATGCAACTGTAGCCCAGGTATATAATAATAATACAGCTCTTTTGGCCCTTTCATTGTAACTTTGCTTTATATGCTTTCTACACTTTCTAAAATTAATTATTACCTGATGAAATTGTTTATAATTGTTTGCATATTGCTTGCATATGTACAATAAAACGACAATGTACATCATTCGACAATGTACATCATTTATAAACACATATGTATGTAACTGCTAAAAAACTCTTGACTAGCGTTTTAGCATTAGTAAAAGCTAGAAAATTTCAACTAATTAACTCATGCTTTTGCGCTTTGATTTGCTTGAATAATATACTGCATTTGAAAATTAAAAATACTTTTCCTTTTCTTTCAGTTTCTCATTGCCGGTGAAGTGGCAGAGGAGATGAAGGCGCTGGGAAAGCCCGTCCATATATATGGCTGTCCACCGACCTCCTTGGTGGACAGCCTAACAACTCCAATGTTGTGTTGCAACAACTGCTCTGCTTCTTCTTCAGTGGCAGTTGACAGGCCTTTTTGACCTAGGTGCTCTCTACAGGGTTTATAAGCACATCTATAGTAACAAGGGTCTTGTACAAAGTACAAACTGCTTAGCAGTAAGAAACTTGTAAGCTTTCAAGTTACTCTATAGATGAATTTATTGCAAAAAAAATTTGAGATATATACTCAGTTTTTATTTATTGTAAGTCATGTGGTTACAGGAACTTGTAGATGCAACCTCTATCAAGCTGTTATATACACTTTTATTTTCCCTTAATATTGGTCCCTCACAAATTTACTATTCTGTGACATATTTACCCATCTGAACCAGTTGAACCACTCTCACGGGGCACTGAAAATGCACGCCGCTTTCATAAGGCCTCTCTGTGCACAGTCTGAAGGCACCTCTCCCCTCCTCTCCTGCATAATATGGCAAGTATTCGTTGTGTCTAAATTGCCTGCTGCCATGTCTAAGCTTTTAAAGGTTCTGCCACATCTAACGGCACTCAAAGTCACTGTATTGTACCCTGGGCAGAATGACCCAGCCTTGTTTAGTTTCATAGAGTTGGTTGAAGAAATCATCTTGGCAACCTCTTTCCACACCTCTGGGGTCCTTTCTCAGTGGTGGTAACTCATCGATCTTGCTAGTGGTGTTGTTTTGTTCTGAAATAAGAATTTTTAATGTCTATCAGGTCTTGTATACAAAATGGTATTGAAGTACAGATCTCCCATTACTTAAAGCAATTTCTGGGCTTGACTGTACTATCCATCTACTGAATCAGTCTCATCCATGCTGCAAGAAGCAGAACAGAATCTAAATCCCTTACTCTAAGAACTATATGAAATAAACTGATTGCAGATATTATTTGACCACTCATGTTCAGATCAGCTAAACTATGTTAACTCTCTTTGCTGCTTTGTACATTGCTTTTTGCAAGCAATCTGAACTCTAACAAACTAGCTCCCTTTCCTTATATAAAATCCTGCCAAACAAGTCTAAACGGTATACCTGTATTTGTGTAGAATATGCAGCTTTCAAGAGCTTCCAACAATTATTCAACAAAATAGTTTTTTCTTCTTGAAGGTATTCTAGACTCCACAACTCTAGAAATCAGCCTCTTGAACCTTTCAATCCAGATGTGAACAAGTTCCTGACAGCAATAAATAATATCCCTTCACATGATGACCTGCTGGAAAATGTTTTGATTAGCAACTGGTAACTTTATTTCAACTCTCAGTCCTGAACTCAAGAGTGTTAAATTGTGCATTAGTATAATAATCACTAACAACCATTTAGTTCTTCTTCTTCTTACTGAATGCGAATGAAAATGTTCCCTTCATACTAAGCTGGTCACAGGTAGTATTCTATAATATACAGTCCTATACAGATGAAAGGAAAAGAGTTTCTCACACAACTAGTATTTGTATCCACCTGTTACAAGTGTTGCTTTCAGTCTCACTGCTTGGAACTTTGCATCACCTGTATATGATATTTGTATAGTCACCCTTCCACCACATTTTAACACATTCTAAGATTATGACGGTGACTATAAACTTTACAGTCAAGGAAACGAATGGTTACAGGCCAGTGACTTCTTGATGTTTATATATAGGTTATAGACCAATTTCACTTGAAGCCTACACAGTTATCTTGCCAGAACGTAACTTATATTGGGACAACCAAGGTTGATCTGATTATTCTTGTCATAACCACCAACTATACATCCTTTCCTATTTGTCAACTCTCAAAGGACCTACTGTTCAGTCCTAGCTTGGTTCAGGAAGGATTCTCCACGCCCTGGATCCCTAACAATACATCCTAGGGTCCTTTCTCATAGCAGAATATATCCTAAGCTGGATAAGGAGCTTTACCTTCAAGTCACATTTGGGTCATTCACCCTAGGTTGAGCTCAAGAGGAAAATGAGAATCACCAGAAAAGAAAACACAAGTAGAAAGCTTTGCTTGGAAAAGCAAGAAAGCCAACCTTCAAGAAGAATAAACATTCCTTTACTGGAGAGAATGCTGACTCTGTAATGCATTACACTGACTTAGAAACAACCAATCTACATATATATGTTAAAACATTACAGGTAATATCAATAGTAACTGGAACTACTTGTAAAGCAATCATTTAAGTAGATATAGACAGAACCCCCTTGAATATAGCTGCCTGGTTAGCAGAAGGAATCCCTACAAGAATTCCAACTGATTATTACAGTATCAAAGGCTACAGCTGCACTTTTCAACAGAATGTCTCTTGTTTGCTGCAGATTACGGAATGGGGACAAAGCACAGATATGTAGAATTATGAACACTAGAAAAGTTACTCCACATATTTAAATCCTTAGCAACAATAAATGTGTATTTTGTGTATATTCTCATAGGTATGTATGTATTTTAGTAACCTGGTTTATTCACAAATATGTGGGTTCTCTTTTCCCCTTTCCACTACCAAGCAAGAGTTGAGAACCTTGACAACTGTTCACAAAATCTATGGCCAAAGAAAACCCTTCCAGAGAAAGTGAAGGAGCAAATCCTGAGGCCCCAAAGTCAAGTCAACTGAAGCAACTGCTTTGCAGGAGCACACATACACTACCAGGAGGCGGCAGAAGAAGAAGTCGTCACTGAATATTCAGGCATATCCAAGAAGCCATCAACACTAGCATCACTCCCTAACTCAGCCAAGACAGTAGAGTTCCACAAAAGGGTCAAAGTCTCACAGCCATAACATGGCTGAACTGCCCAGTTCTGACAGCAGCATCCTTTGTTGGCCGAGTCGGTTGAGCTTCAGACCGTCATTCGATGGGCCGGAGTTCAATTCCCGCAGCCGGCTGATGAAGAGTTAGAGGAATTTATTTCTGGTGATAGAAATTCATTTCTCGCTATAATGTGGTTCGGATTCCACAATAAGCTGTAGGTCCCGTTGCTAAGTAACTAATTGGTTCTTAGCCACGTAAAATAAGTCTAATCCTTCGGGCCAGCCCTCTCTAGGAGAGCTGTTAATCAGCTCCTCAGTGGTCTGGTAAAACTAAGGTATACTTAACTTTTTCTTAGCATCCTCCTGGGCAAGAGGACACTTCCACAATACTCTGGAACAAGAGGGGAACACAAGGATCCAACAGTAGGGGGAGACAAACATTAGCAGGAGCTGTCCACCTCCCAAAATCCTCTATCCGCCCCCCCACAGATGAGGTGAATCACCAAGCATTCTTTCACAAGACTCAACCCACAGGGAGAACTCAATGCCTTCAGTGTGCATTCTGTGGCACACTGTTGGCAGTGCATACTAAGGAAATGTGCAGTGTCCCCTTTAGCCCCAGCAACATGTTTTTACTCACCCTTATCCTTGGTCTCTTCCTACAAAGCTGGCTGTCCTACTTCTCAAACTTGCCACTGATCCAACAATTACTCGCTGCTTATGAAAACACCTTCCAGTTCATCTCGAGCTCAAGAATGTCATCACTGATGACTATCAACAGTTATTATTCCAACAAAATCTTTGTCAAAGTCACTATTCTTCCCTGAAACTCCAAAGGGCAATTTGATGGATGTATCTCAGCCACAATTTCAGCACAACAGGCACTCTTCAACTCAAGTACCTGGTTATCATTCTGATATGTTGTGACTACAAAACCTTTGTGAATAGGTCACAAAGTTTTTATCATGAATTTAGGCATTATGTAGAACGTAATAAAATAAGCACAAATTCAGCTTACATTAATTTTTAACATGGGTATATTTCCAAGTGGCAGAAGAACATACGTCAAAAATACTTCTTTTAAAAGCAATTGGTTGTCAGGAAAGGAACTTGGTACCAAGTATTGAAAAACAGCATCAGAACTCATAGATAAAAAGACAAAATTCAAAATCCTTCCCTTGTTGCAGAGTCCCAACCTTACTTTCCACTTTCTGATGGTTGTCACCCGTGGAGCGATCACTCACTGATAACAAGCAAGGCAGCAACCACAGTTGGATGAAACCCTCCTCATCCAAACTATTGCCTGCTCTGTGGCAAAGAAATGCACCAACTGAAGGATCTGGGTAAAACAAATGACTGCTTTCCTTCTTGGACATTCCAAACTCTGAATGTCGCCACAGCAAAATAAAAAAAAGGAGAAAAAGAATAAATGAAAACACTATTGATGAGGAATGCTGTGCTTCCTGGAATTTCTTCTGTACTCAAACATAACTAATAACTGACAGTCCAGACTCCCAGCTTCAGGAACTTGTGTGGTTTCCCTACTGAACCTTTCTCTTCTAGGCTGCCATTCCTACATTTTCATTTCTTCACAAGACTCTACTGAACCAGTCCCTGGGGCAGATGTCACTGCAGAAGCCTCCCTCATCCCAGCAGGTGGAGTCTCATACAAGGTGGAAAATGATAACCAAAGGGACACCCACCACACAGCCACTACAGTCTGCCTCACTTTTGCCAATGAACCGTTATCCAAAACAGACCAAAATAAATTTCAGCCACTAAGCAAGATCTGGAAATGCAGCACAAAAACACAAATACATGAAACAGGTAACATGGAAAGTGTTGACAACTAACAGAACAAGGATTCAGCTACATACTAAAATTGCTTGGAAATTGGGGAAAACGACAAAGGCACCATTCAGTGACCTCTCTCCAAAATACACAAACATCGATCTTATTCAAGAGCATCAAGTCTCCAGTCAAATGCAAGCTGTCAAGACCTGTAATCTTCATCTCAAGTTTTGTTAAAGAAAAAATATTAAGACAACGTCAACACCACAAGTTAAACTTTTTCTATGAAAGCTTCAACAACTGAAAGAATTAACTTGAATTTCACCTTCCCTAATATCCAGTCATCCTCACAAGAGGAAGAACTATTAGGAGGACATCTGTACAAAGTGTCGCAGGTTACACGGAGTAATGTACGTAAGTAAACACAAAGTCACACAGTACAGTACCTCTGACACTCCATCACTGATAACAATTTGGAAATAAATCAAGTGGCAATGTCCTTGATTCCTGCAAGTCTGGAATTAAAAACACCAGGCCTATTTAGAGGGTTCACAATCTTATTACCAACTGAAAAGAGTGATCATTTTCCATATGATACTTGGCTGAGCCTCAACTGAACCATATACTCAGTTGCATATTAACTATATATTTTCCCATCAAACATTTCCAAGGTCATGGAAATCAATCCTAAAATGGCTGTGGAAGGGAACTATTACAGAACACCACCGCTTTCTCACCTGATCCTGTCTCTGACGTATGTGTGTGTCCCCTTCAGGGCTCTGGAACAAAGAAAGCCCAGTGAGATTCACACAAAGGGGACAGATGCCATTGCTTCACGGATCACAGCTCCTGGAGCTAAATTCTTCACCAGTCGTAATGCATGATGACCGATACAACCTGCAAAATAAAACTGAATTCAGAATAACACATACTTGTCATTATAAAGCAATGGTAAGGTTGTATCTTCTGACTGAGTTTGAATTAAAAAATATATAAAGGCCTTTTACCTTAATGAGTGGTAGATATCTCTAGCATGACAGACAAGATTTGTAGTTACTCTGGTAAGACTGACAGTGGTCATGAGGACACATGGGCTTTCTTGAAGCAAATCCTGCGTGACCATCTCTTCGAGAGTGAGCTTATAACTCACACTTACATCTCATCTCTACACATACACAGCCACTTGGGAAAAATATGCAATGTAGGTACCACATTCTACCTACTTTCTGATGCCATGAAGTATTATGTCCCTGTACAACTATTACAGAATGGTCAACCTACTCTACTCCTCCCAAACTATTTGGACAGGACATAAACATTGCCTGATGACAAACATCAGCCTCCATCATCTCTGTCTATCTATTCTGCAACCCACAAAGGTTCCACAAATGACAAACACAAATTTCTGGAACGGAAAAATCTGGAAACCTTCAAATCATCCCAGGTTTATCCTGTGCCCCTTACTTGTTTGTGCAGAAATGGAATGGTTGAGTCATAACCTTGGTTCCTGCCTCAAGCACTCTAAAGAAAAGAAAACACGTCCAAGCTCCTTGGGATAGAAAAAAAAACTAGGTGCCATTCTCTCTCATTCTCCTGAGAGACAACCTCTGCCCTGAACAACATGACACCTCAGACCCCTACTCAACAATTCATATTCTGAACTGACAGATGATGACCTCCTTGAAGTAGGATGTACCCAACCCAGAGGAGCCAAAGAATGTGTTACAGACTGAAGTGAAGAAATTAATAAGGTATGATCCACAGAGATAAATTGACCAAAACACAGGATCAACTTCAGTATCAAGAGCATCAATATCATGCTAGACAAACCTCAATAAAAATAGCTCCCAAACTGACCAACTAATATTGTTGCAGGTGTTGGCTGTCTGGAGAGCTCCTTTTCAGGAGTCCTGATGCATCCTTCAGAAAACTCAAAGGCCAACATTAGGGGGTGCCAGATGATTACTGTATATACCCTGCGCATACCTGTTCTCTGTTCCCAAGGAATGCTGGGCAAAGTGAGGACCACACACAAGCCCAGCAATGAGACCTTCATTTGAAAAAAGCTTTTCAATTCAATGCAGAATGAAACCTTCCATGCAACAGAGTTCCTATTAGGGAATATACTTTATTATTATTATTATTCAGAAGATGAAACCTATTCATATGGAACAAGCCCTCAAGGGCCATTGACTTGAAATTCAAGAAGCTTCCAAAGAATATTAGGGTGTTCATTAGGAAGAAGAAAGAGGAGATAAAGGGAAATATAAAAAGACGAGATATCACTCACTTATTACAAAAGAAACAAAATTGTTTAATTAACAAATATATAAAAATGTCTCTGTTGAAATACAACTTATGAAAAAGTGACAAACAAGAGACCTTACATCAATGGTCCAAGTCATAACTGCTACTATTAGGAAAGAGAAACCAACCACCACGAACCACGCAGACATCTACACCAGAGTACAATATTCCAGTACAGGAAGTACAAATGAGCTAAAACAGGTTGCACTGACTTTATCACTGTTATAAATATATGAGTCCTTACGAACAATACCTAACTTTCATGCAGCATTTGCTGAAACTTTCATTAGAAGTTTCTCAAACGTTAGATGCGAGTCAAAAGTTACACCTAGAATAGTTAAAGCTTCAGACTCATTCAGCAAAGTTCCATCCACCTGAAGGGGAGGATGGGGTGGGAAATCTGTACGAGATCTGCTAATCAGTGGTGTTTTTGTTTCACTGGAGTTCAGCCTCGTACCCCACTGACTACAGTACACCATCCCCTGATCCGGTCCATGTCCCCATTGAGGCTGAGGGCAGCTTATTTTTAAAAAATGGAGACTTCACTACACCCACAAGTGTTGCATCATCAGCAAACTGAACAATTTTGTTTTCCAGGCCAATAACCGTATCACTTGTATACACTAAAAATAACAGTGGACCAAGAACACTGCAGTACCCTGTGGAACTCCACACACAATAGGTCTCGGTTCATTAGAGATTCCATCTGAGCAACTCAAAGCTGCCAACCTGTAGGGAAATCTTGAAGTATTCCTAAAACATATCCACCCACTCCAAGATTCTAAATAAAGTGCCTTGTGATTTACTAAATCGAAAGCATCACTACAATCTGCTTGAATTGTTCTGCACTCAAAACCCTTATCAAGGTTCTCTTGCAAATGGCAAGTCAAGTCTAAAAGAGCCTTGCAGGTACCTAACAGCTTCCTATATGCATACTGAATATCAGCTAACAATCCTTTAAATCCCACATACTTATATAGAGGCTTAAAAATAAGTTTTTCAGCACCTTTGGAGAGCACAGGGAGAATAGAGATTGGCCTGTAGTTACTGCAGTCTGCAGATATGCCACTCTTTGGAACAGGCACTGTATTACAAAGATTGCCTTCATCTGCAAAGATGCTACGTAGACATAAAAATCTATAGAATCTAATAAACTTGGGAGACAACACGCTAGACACTTTTTTAAAAAACAAAGGGAAGAAACGATCAGGGTCTCCTCCACCTCAGCTATCAAGATTATCCAGAATTTTCTCAACATCCCTGGAGCAAAATGCAAACTAATTTTGTAAGAAGAGGTTCAGGATGACAAGCATCAGGGAGAGGGACATCCTCAGCTGACTGCTTAGCTTCAAAAGCTTGATGAAGCATAAACAGCCAATCCCACACCCAACCTTCTTGCATCCTCCAAACACACTCTCTCTCCCTCTCTCTCTCTTTTAGTCCTTCACTTGCAAATACCTTCCAAATCACAAGCTGACCAGATCATTCAATCTAACTCCCTGCAACACACTCATTCTTCATCAGTCCACATCTTCCATGCCCTAACTGGAAGGTGCCTAATATTCCCTACCAGCAGAAGGCCTACAGTCTAGACCCAAACTTCCATCATCTTTTGAGCGAACGAATAACACTGCTTACCACTAAATACAAGATGTCTTCCCTAAATGCATTATTGGTATGCATACCACAGCTATGAACTTACTTAATGCTCTTGTTTCTTATAAATCTATAACATGTAATACTGGTGGCAGTCACTTGCAAAGCCAAAGGCTATAATACACTTCTGTACATCCTTCAACAGTACATGATCTCATGCTTATTCTGGAATCCCAAACCATTTACAGCATAAACAGCATGCAGCAAAACTCTCAACACCTCACAAGACCAAGAACACCTTCAAGAGAGAGAGAGAGAGAGAGAGAGAGAGAGAGAGAGAGAGAGAGAGAGAGAGAGAGAGAGAGAGAGAGAGAGAGGATTAGCAAGCAACAGTACAGTAATGAAACCAGGAATCTCTAACCACTGAGAGCTCCTCAAATAAACAAAAGCAATTTACTCCAGCAATCAACAAAAGCAACTCCTAACCATTACATATTCATACCCAGTTCATTCGCTGCTGCCCTGAAGTGGAGACAGACATTGAATTGAAGGGAAGGGTGGGGGGGAAGGTCCTTTTCTTCCAGATGACAGAGGGAAGGACTTGCCTGCTGTGATCTCCATTTCCTTCACCAACAATCTGTTCAGCACTTCTTCCGTAGAGTCCCTTCCAGCCACAATATCTGAAAAGATTTCTTTCACAGATCAGGTATCCCAGTCATGGTTAACTGCCAAAAGAACACTACTTGAATTGTCTTCTAACTAAAAAAATGTAAAAAATGACAACCAGGTCAAAATCAGGTCTCAACACTAAGTACAGTTTTTCCTACTGACAGCTCACACTAATGAGTCGAGTACTACTCCACTGTAGCCCAAAAACTGCTCCCTCCCACTCCAAATGAACCATCCCTCATCTCACTCAAAATGGCCATCATGCTACTTGTTCACTTCTCTATTACAACTTCAAACTTCAGTACAGCATCCACAAAGTACTGAAATGTTTGCCAAATCTTTCTCAGACTTCAACACTGTGGATAATTTAAGGCCATATTTTGCTTGCTCAAAGACAGAACATCATACACTGCTTAATGATTTTAAGAAAGGTCAGTCATTGACTTGGAAAAAGTGCAAACATTTTGTTGCATGATATCACAAAGGAACAGTCTACTTTCCAAGGTTTCATCCTAAAATCTAGGAACATCATCATCTGCAAAATTAATGTATGGTTGAAACTAATAACCTCATTTAAAAAACTGTACATAATTTACCCAGATGGCATTTGAAGCAATGACCTACATGAGAATGCAAGTTCAATTCATAAGTACAGTAATGTTGAACAGAAAACAGTTGCCAACCCTCAGTCTTTTTGAAAGATGGTCAGGAGTTTGGAAAGTAACCCAGGACCAAGTCTACAACTTTGTTTCTAAATAATAATAATAATAATAATGAGAATGGTACACAATTCAATCTTTATCATGATCCATAAACACAAACCCTCTCCTGGACTGAAGAACTTCCGAAACACATTGCTTGCTGTGCAACAGAGCAGAGGTGTGCCCCAGGAAGCTTTCAGGCCACAAAGGAGGTGGAAGATGCTACAGCATAATGGGGCACTCAAGTCTGGCAACATGAAAGTTCCACCACCCTTTTAATCTCTCACAAAAATCAGATCTCTTGTTTCACTCCAGCAGAATTGCTATGAAGGAGGAAGCCAGCACAGACACCTCCCTACTTACAAATGAGTTATGTTCTGGACAGCCGTTTAATTGTTGAATTGTCTGGAAGTTTGTTACTGTACTCATCGTGCCCCTAAGTACAGTATGATATAATTCAATACAGTACTGTACTGTACTGTAAGTTTCTTCATTTTGAAACACAATTCACTGTGTACCTACAGTACTGTACTTTATAAAACAGGCGTGCAGAACAAACTCTGAACTGACAGGTGGCAAAAGGGAGAGCTCTGAACACAATTATAATTTGCGATCCCTGAATGTTTGTATCTCTGAATGTTTGTAAGTTGAATGTTTGGAAGTAGGTGGTGTCAGTACTACCTCCAAGTTCTTCATCTCCATTCATCCAAAACAAGGATGGTCTCTTCTTCTTCCTAGACCTGCAGAGAGAGCAGGTACTCTGAACAGCCAAAGACACACAGATTTCTGACTTGGTGCCCTTCCCTTCCCTTCCCTTCCCTTCCCAACAGATGCCCTTTTCTTCTCATACCTCTGCAAGACCATACTCACTCAGTCCTTGGGGCTGATGTCACTGCAGAAAGAAGCCTTCCTTCCTCATCCCAGCAGGAAGAGTCAAATTCAAGGTGGAAAACACAGAGCTCAGACATCACAGGAATACCCACCACACAGCCACTACAGTCTGCTGCATCCCTTCTGCTGGTAAACAGTTCACCACAACATAAGAAGATAAACACCACATCCAAAGAACTTTCTGAATTCTGGACACATGTTGCAAATGAGCAAAACTTCACCTATGCACAGATAATTGCTTCCAATTTCAGGAAAACAACAGAAAAGGCAGCATACAGGGACTACTCACAAACGTTGACACTATTTCAACGCATTGATTCTCTAGTCAAATACAGATTGTGAAGCCCCGTACAGTAGTCTTCAAACAATTCACTTATTTTGTTGTGAACAATTAAGAATTAACAACCGAGATCCTATATTATTAAGTGAAACACAAAGAAACAAAATCATACCTCAGTCAAGTCTCATCATCACAGATATTTTCAAGCACTTCACCCCTATTTTTCAGTCCACAGAAGCTAGGGTAATATCCAGCAACCAGCTAATGGCTGAACATCTACTCAAAAGTCGTCACCATTTTCAAGAGAAACAAACTGCATCAGAGAGAGAGTCAAGCAAAGGACAGAGACAGTCTTAGTTAACCAGCCTCCCAAAAGAGCTTCATGTGGCTGGATTTTTCTAACATTTTTTTAAATAGAATATGGCATTGTCTACAGACAGGACTGAATCATAAGGGTCATAGTTAACACCTTCCTTTCTCTCTGTACAGACGACTGCCATAATCCTTCTTTTTATTGTCATTATTATTATTCAGAAGAGGAAGAACCCTATCCACGTGAATAAACCCGCAGGGGCCACTGAATTGAAATGCAAGCTTTTAAAGAATATGCTGCTCGTTAGGAAGAGGAGGTCAAGGGAAATAAAGAATGAAGGGATCTCACTTATTAAAAAGATAAAATAAATAGATAAAAACGTATTCAAATGCAAGGAAGGAGAATAGTATTAGGTTAGCAATGCACTGCATCTTCCCCTGAACTTCAGAAGAAGTTCCAACTGCATGACATTTCAGCAGGGAGGCTGTTCCCCAGTCCACCAGTGTGAGGAATAAAGGACCTCAGGAACCGCGAAGTTCGACAGCAAGGCTAAACATTTACTGCTTCATACTTCCACAAAACCTGCTCTTTATCCATCACAAAAGACTTTAGGGATGTCAAATAAGCCTCTTAAGGTTGGATCCAGCCCTACTTGGCACAAGGGGTTTGTTCTCGTAAGATGGAATGAAGTGAATTGCAGTGTATTAAAGGGAAGCAGGAACCGACGTACAAACGTTGATGACGATGATGAAGATGGCAAAGATGAATCCATCATGAAGGATGAGCTCTGCACCTGCAGCATCAACAACAAACAGACCAACGCAAACAAAATAATCAGGTCCAAACCATTCAGTGGCAATAACAAATTACTATTGCTAAGTGCCACAGGATTCAAAACTTAGCAATCAAGTACAGACACCACCTAAATATGAACATTTTCAACTGACAAACATTCAGAGAAACAAACAAATAGAATTGCAAATTCAAATTGTGTTCAGAGCGCTCACCTCTGCCACCCTCAAGTTCAGATTTTGTTCTGAGCACCTATTCTGTACACACAGCATTGTACGTACAGTGTATTGTGTTTTAGGATGAAAAAGTGTACAGTACTGTACTGAATGTTTATCATACTGTACTTAAGTAGGCATGAAGAGTACAGTAACCAACTTACAAAACAATCCAACATATGAATGGCCGTCAGGAACATAACTTGTTTGTAAGCAGGTGGTGTCTTCTGCCATTGAACTCAGGGTCTATAGAGGATCAAATTCCTTCGAGACAAACACACACACAGGGGTTCCTACAGACACCAAAAATACACCAAACCACAACTCGACAAAACAACCCAATGAGGAGGAAAGCACCTCAGTGGACAAAGAGGAAACACCAGATCACCACAGAAAGGATTTTGAAGAAGAATCCAAAATGTGAACACGACATGACCAGCTACATGTGATTGGCAATAGTTATTTCAGCAACTTTCAGGTTCCATCAATTCAGATTTCTTACCTCCTTCACAAAGCAAAGGAGGTCTTGGTGGGTGACTGGGTGATAATGACTGCTTGCCTCTATTCCATTTTGAAGTCGGGAGGTTCATGGTGTAGAGGTTGTGATGCAAGATTTGGATGGCATTTCTCTCCCTGGCTTCAACCCCTGCAAGCAGAATACAAATTGAGGTCACAGAAAAGTTGATAGCAAAAGTGTGGACAACAAAATGCTGACATGAAAAGTGCAGACAGAAAAAAGTGCGGACAGAAAGAATGCAGACAGAAAAAGTGCAGATAAAAGTGCAGACAGAAAAAAGTGCGGACAGAAAGAATGCAGACAGAAAAATTGCGGACAGAAAAAGTGAGATAAAAAAGGGCAGACAAAGACGGACAGAAAAATGCATACAGAAAAGTAAGGACAGAAAAAAGTGCGGACAGAAAAAGTGGGGACAGAAAACTGCCTCTGCAGACAGAAAAGGTGTGATACTCTAACATAAACTTCCTACAGTGTGGCTTTTCCAGAGTCCTGTCAACAGTCCTCAACATATGTCTGACAGCACCTGTGGACTGGATCTGGTCGCTTGGTCAAATACTTGTTGGGGAACATGAGGTCAGGCGGGCCATAGCACCCTACATCAGGTTACTTTAGATCTGGATGTGTTCTGTTGGCTAAGAAAAGTGACTAAGAACAGAGGTCAACCAATGGCGCTTAACATAATCTTACAGTCCCTTCGCCAATGGGTGCAGCTCTTCCCCATCATACACTTGACAAGTTAACTGCAGACCAGAGGGTACATCTATCTCAGAAATGGCTCAAACAAAATCTTCATATGACCAGGTGGGTGAAACCCACCCCCAACCAGGTCAGGGCACAATGCACTAGGCAAGGTTAGGTTAGGATGCATTTGCTTTACTGACAATAAAAACAAAAACTGCTTAACCTATGAGGTGTGGGTCAGCTGTTGCTCCAACTTAACCTTGTTACAATTTTTCTCTGTCATGAAAATACAAATCCTTTGGGCCAGTCCTCTGCTCAACAACAAATAACGGCCCTGTCAGTATTCTGAGACCCCATCAACACACTGGTTTCACCTCAGTCAATCAAAAGGGCTGACTGGGAACCTTGGGGGGGAGACTGCCTTAGGAGTGGAAAAAAATATGTCAAACCTTCACTGCATGAAGGAGCAAGGGCTACTAGCCCCTCCCCCCCTGGAGAGTCAGGTTAGGGCACAATGCCTCAGGTCAGGCTAAGTTACGGGAAGGTTAGATTACCGAGTGCTGAGTGATCTTGAGGCTCCTTGTAGCCATGATGAAACTGGAAGCTTCAATTCCACGTTGCAGTGATTCTCACACTGGGCAGACACTGCACTGCCTCCTGCAAGGTGGACTGAATTTTGCTTTGGCTGCCCCCTCCCCCCCCTCTATCTATTACTTAGAAATACCACAATTTCCGGTGGTTTTTCGAACCTCCAACGTAGAAAATTGACCCTAAAAACATGAGAAACAACCAGCTTACCATACCCAGTCCTTATTTTGTATTTCTTGAGCACCTGTATATAACAACCATCACTCATCAAGTCTAATCCTACACTGAGCCTTCGCCCGCTGTCAGTGTCAGGCATTTGTTTACTTCCCAGCAGGGGAGGAAGAAGAGCAAAGTCACGTGACCAGAGTTCCAGCAATGGGCCGCCGCTGGATTTCGACGCTATTTCTGGGTCATTTCGCCGCATCCTGGCCCACTTTGAAAATTGCCCCGAATAATTTGAATGTGTGGGAATCTCCAGAGATAAAATTCCTGTTATTTGACGTCATTCCTATGGTGCTTTTTCTGCAGGATGAGCGGAACCTCGAAGAAGGAAAGTGACGTTAACTGAAAATCCCGACGACATGATCATTCAGACGAAGACATCTCGAGGACACATGAAGATGTCTTTAGAAATATTCCCATCTTTTGGCCCCATGAAGTTTAATGCATTGGTTCTTGGATTTTCATTATCACTAATGAGTCATTCTGGATCATTATCATTCGTTGAAGGAGTCATCTCATTGTCAAAGACAAAATGCTTATTTGCTTGATAAGATGTCTTCTACACTTGTGGTCTGTCCCTTTGATCATTCTTGCTTCTGATGAATGTTCCATAATGGTCTTTTTCTTTTACGTAACAACGGTTAATTTCCCAGTTTTGTTCTGATTATAATATAAGCACATATTAGTATGTCCATACTCAGTATAACATACACGCACAGTTACATACATACATATATTCTAGTGCTGTTATTTTTCGAGTATTTCTATCTCGAAGGTACATTTACGTGCATGAGAAATATCCCAAGCACTGGACTTCCCATGAAATAGTTTGTTGGTTACTGGTACATTAACCAGGAACATGATGAGCCAAGTAACCCAAAATCAACCCCAATATAAACCTAAATTAACCATGTTGTGGTTTATCAGCAATTAACCATTATTGGTCTAGGAAAAGTCGAGAATTAACTTCAGATCTGGTTTCGTAATCTTTGAGGAGACCAATGGAGTCACCAAGGTCGGTCTCTCTCTCTCTCTCTCTCTCTCTCTCTCTCTCTCTCTCTCTCTCTCTCTCTCTCTCTCTCTATATATATATATATATATATATATATATAATATATATATATATATATATATATATATATATATATATATATATATATATATATATATATTAAATGAGTGTATCAAAGGTCTGCCTTTCTTTATATCTAAGAAAAAAAAGGCTGCGATTTTAATAACCCTGTGAGGAGGATGAAGGCCCCTTCCTCTGTTAATAATTTCAGACCAAAAGACGAAGAACAAGACATCAGATGTTTCCAAGATGGCCAGGCGGAAGGAAGGGTGGGCATGACGTCACCACTTGAAATTTGTGCCAAAACCGATTAAAGGTTTTGATGTTCGTCGACGAAAGAGGTGTTTATTAAAAGGTTGTGTGAGAGCGGGCGTTGTTGTCACCTCATACAAGCTTTGCTGAAAGGAAGTTACACACACACACACACACACCACAGAGAGAGAGAGAGAGAGTGAGAGTGAGAGAGAGAGAGAGAGAGAGCTGGCAGTCAGAACTAGACCTATGCTGTTTGTAGTCTGGGAGCACCCAGCAACGGCTCCTAGCAACAGTTTGTCAGGAGTGAGGAGACCAAGACAAACCCCCTCCCGCTCCTATTTGGGGAGGGGGAAGAGGTTCCCTTTCCCCTCCCCCCCTCGATCTGAAGAGAATGAGGTCAATAAAACAAACGCCTTTTCTGAGGTCTGACTGATATGTCCTGCGTGTGGCTTCGTGGAAGGGACCCGTGAGGTCCGAACAGGTGGTTCAGGAATGACTGAAGGCAGGCAATGGATGGATTTCGCCAAAGGAGACTCTGGCTTTTCTTTTCTCTCCAAGGTGCTGTTTCTCCTCAGCCTTCAACCACCCCCCCCAAAAAAAAAACGTTCTTCGTCTCAAGGCCGAATCTGTCTGTGCAGGCAAACCTGCTTCAACCACTGAGGGTACAGTCCTTTCCCCCAGCAGTCCTCCGTATAGCAGCCATGGCGTCAGCGTGCGATGGATGGCCTGGTTGTCACTGGCTTCCCGATATCACACAAGAAAAATTCATAGAGTAAGACGTACAGCGAAAAGCGTTAAAAAGAAAAATTACGTCAGTACTCTGCGTGAATTCGTTAAGAGTATAAATCTGGCCCCAAGTTCTTCCATGATGCTTTTTACTGAATATTTTATGAAGGAAGAGCATTCCACGGAAAGATAATCGAGTCAACTAAGTTAGTCATTGTTTTTCATCTCAAAGTCGGCATATTATAGTATAGGCCCAATATTGTTTTTCTGTTTCATTAAAAGGCTTAATACTGATTTGTTTTCATTTTAGGAAAGACTTTCTCGTGATGTGTTAGTCACATTTCAGTTCATAGCTGGCTGACATGGGATGTGAGCAATGAATAAACATGCATGCAGAGTCTAATATTGTTCTTTTATTTCATCAGAACGTTGAATACTATGTTGTTCTCATTTTGAATGTGAATTACGAATTTATTTGATGCATAATCATGAATGGAAGCATTTAGGCCTAGTCTCATTTTATGTTACTTCAATATAATGAAGATTTATCTCAGGGTTGCCTCGAAGTCCCTCCGCGCATCACCGAGGTGGTGTAGAGTTACTAAGCGATGTTATAATCAGTTGAATCACTTCAACTACTGCAATTGCCTAATACAGATTTGCAGTTGTTTTGTAAAAAAAAAAAAAAGAGCTCATTAAACATGACCAAGTTTACAATAATGTGAGTGAGTTTTCACCCTAACATTAATTCACAAATTAACCAAACTTTACTGGCTATACATATATAATGACGAAGGCAAATTGAAGATTGCTGGACCTAAAGAATGAATGTATTGTAGGACATCACGTTTGGGATACGTCATCTGCTGTTGTCACAATCGCTTATGACTTCTATTGTATGATCTGATATTGGCGCGTAAACACTCCAGACTATTATAGTGAAAATGGTTCGTTTGTCAAAACTATTAGCATTTTCAAATATAGTAAATATGTGTAATGTAGTTAATGAAACAGAGTTATAATTCTAATTAGTTTTTATGAATGGAAAAAGTTTGAAAAGCATAAATATATATGCGGACCTACAGCTCCGTGTACGTGAGGAGTGCAGACCTCCTCGGCTCTGCATTCAATGACTCCCCCTCCAATCTTCTCCCTCCGCCCTTTGGTCGTTTCTCCCTCCACCCTTTGGTCGTTTCTCCCTCCGCGCTTTGGCAACACTGTCTGTGTGCCCCTTTGCAAGGATCCCGGTCTGCCCGAAGACTGAGCCTCGTTCAGTCATGTCTTCTTGCTCCTTTCGAACGCTCATTTTGAACTTGCTCGAAACCTCAGGATGAAAGCACGTAGGGACAATGATATGACATGCACAAAGTCCTCGCCCTTTTGTCACGCCCATTCATTGCAGTCACCTTCGCAGGAGGGAGGGAGACAGACCAAACACTTGGAGCTTAGGCCCAGATACAATGTGCCAACAAGCACAGCAGACGAATCTCTACAAAGCAAAAACGCACAAACAAATGAAACTTGACAGCATCTACATTCTGGGGTCTGTGCAGCCACTACTGGCCACGAGACAAGCAGCCAATCAACCAACCAATCAATCAATGAGTCAATCAACTTGTCAAAAGGCCTATCCTTACTTTGTTACTTAATGAAGTCTTTCCCTTAAACACGATAATAATAATTATTTACTCTCAGTCACTTGCACTGGACACTGTGCCAAGATCCTTCCTTATTATGTGAGGCTGAAGTCAGGGTCAAACTCTTGCATACGAACACCATGTTGGTATGCTTTGTTTTTTCTGAGCCACCCTGTCTTTGTAGCCTCGCACACGCATCCAATCGCCATTTGGTTTGGGACTTCTAGCCTCGAAAAGGCCTCAGTGAGCCCAGAGCTGATTTGAACTAAAGGGAAGAAAAAAGCCTCAGAAGCCATCACATGTAGGGGCAGGTGCGAGGCTAGGGAGCAGATCTCACCAATAAGACTTCTGTTTTCTGTTGTGTCTCTCTCTCTCTCTCTGTTCCAGGTCCCTGGAGGAGGGGCAATGGGAATTCTTCCTCCTCCTCCTCCTCCTCCTCCTCCTTCTTCTTCTTCTCCTTCTTGAGGGCCTCTGAGGCTGATTCCAGGGTATGAAGATGGACCCGGGGGTTAGGGGTAGGGGTGATGACGTCATCAAAAGTGATTAATAAAGAGAGAAAGAGACAATATAAGAGAGGATGACGACCCTAGAGAGGGCAGATGGAGGGAAGACCCTGCAGAGAACTCACTCTCTCTTTCTCTCTCTCTCTACCTACCCACTTCCCTCCCTCCCTCCCTCCTCTCCCACCAGGCCGGACCTGCATGCCCCAGAATTCCTCTACTGAAGACCCCAGAATACCACTACTGAATATCCAGAATACCACAGGATATCTCATTCTAACACTAAATACCCCATAATAGCACAGAATACCACGGTTGAATACCCAGAATAGCACTACGAAATACCCAGAATGCCACTGAATACCCAAAATAATCCAGAATACCACTACAAATCCAGAATACCCAAGAATACCTCTGCTGAATAACCAGAATACCACAGAATACCAATACTGAATACCCAGATTGCCCCAGAATACCACTGAATACCTAGAATACTACCAATTCAGAATACATTACAGAATACACAAGATGGCCCAAAATACCACTGAATACCCAGACTGATCCAATATACATTACAGAATACCCAGAATACCACTGATAACCTACAATATCCCAAAATATATAACTGAAAATCAGAATGCCCCAGAATACCACTGAATACCTAGAATACCACTAAATAATCCAGAATGCATTACAGAATGCCCCAGAATACCACTGAATACCCAGAATGCTCCAAAATATATTACTGAACACTCAGAATACCACTGAATACCCACAATACCCCAGAATACATTGCTGAATACCAAAATGCCCCAGAATACCACTGAATACCTAGAATACCATTAAATAATCCCGAATACATTACAGAATACCCAGAATGCTCCAAAATATATTACTGAACACTCAGAATACCACTGAATACCCACAATACCCCAGAATACATTACTGAATACCCAGAATGCCCCAGAATACCACTGACTACCCACAATACCCAAAACTACATTACTGAATACCAGAATGCCCCAGAATATCACTGAATACCCATAGGCCCCAGAATCCCTCTAAATATCCGGAATACCACTGAATACCCAGAATGCCCCATAATACCACAATACCCAGAATCCCTCTGAATACCCAGAATGCCCTAGAATAAAACTGAATACCAGAATACCACAATACCCTAAAATACATTACTGAATAACCAGACTGCCCCCAGAATACCCCACAATACCTCTGAATACCCAGAATGCCCTGAATGCCACTACAGTATATCTACTAAAGTATATCCCCTACAGTATGTCTACTAAAGTGTATCCCATACAGTATATCCCCTACAATATATACCCTAAATTATATCCCCTAAAGTATCCTAAAGTATAACCACCATAGTATATCTCCTACAGTAGATCCCTTGCAATATATTCAGTCAAGGGAGAGGTCAGTCTCTGTCTCTGCAGTGGTTGATAATGTAGGGGTGGAAGTAGTGGTTGATAATGTAAGGGTGGAAGTAGTGGTTGATAATGTAAGGGTGGAAGTAGTGGTTGATAATGTAGGGGTGGAAGTAGTGGTTGATAATGTAAGGGTGGAAGTAGTGGTTGATAATGTAAGGGTGGAAATAGTGGTTGATAATGTAGGGGTGGAAATAGTGGTTGATAATGTAAGGGTGGAAGTAGTGGTTGATAATGTAAGGGTGGAAGTAGTGGTTGATAATGTAGGGGTGGAAGTAGTGGTTGATAATGTAAGGGTGGAAGTAGTGGTTGGTAATGTAAGGGTGGAAGTAGTGGTTGATAATGTAAGAGTGGAAATAGTGGTTGATAATGTAAGGGTGGAAGTAGTGGTTGATAATGTAAGAGTGGAAATGGTGGTTGATAATGTAAGGGTGGAAGTAGTGGTTGATAATGTAAGAGTGGAAATAGTGGTTGATAATGTAAGGGTGGAAGTAGTGGTTGATAATGTAAGGGTGGAAGTAGTGGTTGATAATGTAAGGGTGGAAGTAGTGGTTGATCATGTAAGAGTGGAAATAGTGGTTGATAATATAGGGGTGGAAGTAGTGGTTGATAATGTAAGGGTGGAAGTAGTGGTTGATAATGTAAGGGTGGAAGTAGTGGTTGATAATGTAGGGGTGGAAGTAGTGGTTGATAATGTAAGGGTGGAAGTAGTGGTTGATAATGTAAGGGTGGAAATAGTGGTTGATAATGTAAGGGTGGAAGTAGTGGTTGATAATGTAAGGGTGGAAGTAGTGGTTGATAATGTAAGGGTGGAAGTAGTGGTTGATCATGTAAGAGTGGAAATAGTGGTTGATAATATAGGGGTGGAAGTAGTGGTTGATAATGTAAGGGTGGAAGTAGTGGTTGATAATGTAAGGGTGGAAGTAGTGGTTGATAATGTAGGGGTGGAAGTAGTGGTTGATAATGTAAGGGTGGAAGTAGTGGTTGATAATGTAAGGGTGGAAATAGTGGTTGATAATGTAGGGGTGGAAATAGTGGTTGATAATGTAAGGGTGGAAGTAGTGGTTGATAATGTAAGGGTGGAAGTAGTGGTTGATAATGTAGGGGTGGAAGTAGTGGTTGATAATGTAAGGGTGGAAGTAGTGGTTGGTAATGTAAGGGTGGAAGTAGTGGTTGATAATGTAAGAGTGGAAATAGTGGTTGATAATGTAAGGGTGGAAGTAGTGGTTGATAATGTAAGAGTGGAAATGGTGGTTGATAATGTAAGGGTGGAAGTAGTGGTTGATAATGTAAGAGTGGAAATAGTGGTTGATAATGTAAGGGTGGAAGTAGTGGTTGATAATGTAAGGGTGGAAGTAGTGGTTGATAATGTAAGGGTGGAAGTAGTGGTTGATCATGTAAGAGTGGAAATAGTGGTTGATAATATAGGGGTGGAAGTAGTGGTTGATAATGTAAGGGTGGAAGTAGTGGTTGGCAATGTAAGGGTGGAAGTAGTGGTTGATAATGTAAGGGTGGAAGTAGTGGTTGATAATGTATGGGTGGGTGAATGTGGTGGTTGATAATGTATGGGTGGGTGAATGTAGTGGTTGATATGTACGGGTGAAAGTGGTGGTTGAAAATGTAAGAGTGGAAGTAGTGGTTGATAATGTAGGGGTGGAAGTAGTGGTTGATAATGTAAGGGTGGAAGTAGTGGTTGATAATGTAAGTGTGGAAGTAGTGGTTGGTAATGTAAGGGTGGAAGTAGTGGTTGATAATGTAAGAGTGGAAATAGTGGTTGATAATATAAGGGTGGAAGTAGTGTTTGATACTGTAAATGGTGGAAGAAGTGGTTGATAATGTATGGGTGGGTGAATGGGCTTCATTCTTGTCCATTTAAATGATTTCATGAGGGTTCTCTCTCTCTCTCTCTCTCTCTCTCTCTCTCTCTTAAATCATGATCGCATGTTAGAAAACGGAAAATACTAAATTCGAAGCACAGCGTACAAAGCGTCTCCAAAACCTTTGACAAACGAGAATAAAATTGTCGAAAATATATATTTGGCGAAGTCGTTTAACATCCAGATTTGATTTAAATAAAACATTTCAATAATTTTCCCCATAAATTACGAAATTACTTTTTGATTTCGAATTCGTGGATGAAATCACGAGAATTCATTGACCATTTTTTCGAAATTATTTGAATGTTGTGCAACGATTCGAACGCTGTGACACCTGCTGAGTTTGTGAGAGGTCGGTTTTAACCGCCAATATTTATTTCCAATAATTTATTATTATTTATCTCTCTTATTCGTTATGATCAATATCATTGTTAAGTAGAATATGAGAGAGAGAGAGAGAGAGAGAGAGAGAGAGAGAGAGAGAGAGAGAGAGAGAGAGAGAGAGAGAGAGAGAGATTTGCAGTGACAAGCGTCTATCTCCAAAACAAAGTTAACAAATGCTGTGACGTTTGAGCCTATAATCTTCAACTGGGGTTATACAGCCTATTGCTTGCGTTCAAATTTACAGTTTAAAACCATGAAGTTTAGGCCTAGTGGCAGTGGGGTGTGGCCATAAGCCTTGTTTCTATTATCGATATGATCAGGATATTATTATCATATAAAATATGATTTAACAGCTGCTTCAATCTGATGCATTCGTGACATAGGTCTAGCGTCCGTTCATGGGACAGCTGCGACGACATTTTTCGTAGTCTTTCTTTCCGAAGGAGCAACTCTGCCAACCAAGGCTCCTTTATCCTCTGGAAACTCTTGTGATGGTATTTTGTAACAGATGAGAGAGAGAGAGAGAGAGAGAGAGAGAGAGAGAGAGAGAGGAGAGAGAGAGAGAGAGAGAGAGTGGACGCTCAGCTTTGCGGGATGATTCTGTAAGGGCAAGAAGGGCGTACGTGCACAAACAGCCAAGCTGTTCTCGCTCATATCCCTTATGACAAAGAGGCTGCTTTTTGCTTCTCTCACAGCGACGGTTTGGGTCCTCTCTCTCTCTGTCTCTCTCTCTCTCTCTCTCTCTCTCTCTCTGACGTGAACAGCAGCAAAGTCACAAGGGGAAGCACACGATGATGAATAGGCTCAGCTTATATACTATATAAAAGAATGAATATAACGGCTGGATAAAAACCGCTCATAACAAACAGATAACTGACTCCTACAAGACAATGGCGTTCCTCCTCCTCCTCCTCCTCCTCCTCCTCCTCCTCCTCCTCCTCCTCGTAGGCCTATATATGTCTCCTTCGACCTTGTTCAGTACGTGTTTAAACGAAAGCCTTTTTTTTAATACTTTATGTGGACATTCCATTTTGCTTTTTGGTGACAATGCTCTCGTCTTCACGTCATGATGAGAGAGAGAGAGAGAGAGAGAGAGAGAGAGAGAGAGAGAGAGAGAGAGAGAGTTTTCACAACAAAATAATGAAAGAGAATATGGAAATTTCAAGCGATACATCACCTTTATCAGGGGAATGTTAATAACATCTCCTTTGTCGGGGGGAATGTTAATATCATCATCTTTATCGAGGGAATGTTAATAACATCACCTTTGTCGGGGGGAATGTGAATAACATCATCTTTATCTGGGGAATGTTAACAACATCACCTTTGTCGGGGGGAATGTGAATAACATCATCTTTATCTGGGGAATGTTAATAACATCACCTTTACTGGGAGAATGTTAATAACCACTTTTGTTGGGGAAATGCTAATACCATCACCTTTATCGGGGAATGTTAATAACATTACCTTTAATGGGAGAATGTTAATAACATCACCTTTGTCAGGAGAATGTGAATAACATCACCTTTATCGGGGGAATGTTAATAACATCACCATCGTCGGGAGAATTTGAATAACATCAATTTTATCAGGGGAATGTTAATAACATTACCTTTATTGGGGGAATGTGAATAACATCACCTTTATCAGGGGAATGTTAATATCTTTATCAAGGGAATGTTTATAACATCTTAACCGGGAATGTTAATATCACCTTTACTGGGATAATGTTAATAACATCACCTTTGTCAGGAGAATGTTAATAACATCACCTTTATCGGGTGGAATGTTAATATCATCATCTTTATGGAGGGAATGTTATTAACATCACCTTAGTGGGAGAATGTTAATACCATCACCTTTACTAGATGTTAATACCATCACCTTTGCCGGGAGAATGGTAATAACACCACCTTTATCGGGGGAATGTTAATAACATCACCTTTGTCGTGGGAATGTTAATAACATCACCATATCGGAAGTCAAATAAAAAAACTCAAAAAAATTCCTGTACTAATAAAAAACAACTTCTTTGTCCATAAAAACCTCCCATATCAATAAGAAAAACTTCCAAGATGAGAAAAATCTCCCCATAAGAGTAAACACTTCCCATATCAGTAAAACATACTCCCATGTCAATAAAAAAAACTCCCCATACCAATAAAAAAAACTCCCCATACCAATAAAAAAATTCCCCTT
>JANJGK010004050.1:0-2500 GCA_039081455.1 Macrobrachium rosenbergii | reverse complement strand
TAGCCTTCGCACAGGCCTTTAAAAAGCCTTCGTCAGTCCTCGTGATAGAAAACTCTTGATACGACACCCACAAGGACACAACGCGCTGCTCGCCATTCCCATTACTCACCCGAGAGAGAGAGAGAGAGAGAGAGAGAGAGAGAGAGAGAGAGAGAGAGAAGAGAGAGAGAGAGAGAGAGGGGGGGGGGGCTTTAAAAGAGTTTAAATAAGGGACCACAAGAGCTGAATCCTGCTGCAAGACACGTTGCCATCAGGATATGTCCACTGGCATGATTAGGCTGACAGGGAAAACGCTTCTGTTCACCTTTTCTATACAAAACAGTTCTCGTCATTTGATGTCAAGGAGAGAAAATCGATGTAGGAAAAAAAAAGGCTACAACGAAAGACAGATAAAACTCCCAGTCATTGTATTGCAACTGAAACCCGGAGGCTCCAAATATCCGACGATGTCTATCATGAATCCAGGCACCAGAGACACGACGCACCTTCCGCGTCAAAGTGATGATCCATCACGTAAGTCATTCCATTAGTATCTGCAGATTTCAATTAAGAGTTCTCGATTTGATTTTGGCTGCCATGAAGACGTTTATCCTATTTTCTTCATCGTATCCTGCATGTTTATCATTTGTGATAGCCTGATAGGTGTAGGCTTTCTAAAGCACCATTCATATACTTTTAGGTCTATGTGCAGAGTGCTTCAACCTTTCGTATCTTGCATGAGTACAGAAGTGAATGAGCACTGATTCCAAATGGGCTCAAATGATCACTAAAATTCCCTCTCGGACACCGGGGACGAATTGCACACAGCAGCCCACGTGTTCTTGTCACACCGTGAGGTGCCCTAACGCAGACTTAGGCCTGTAAGTTATGTCGTTGATGTATTACTGGGGGTTACATAGTCAACTCTTAACACTTCAAAAAACCTCACCTGTATTACCAGGTGATAATTCTGTTGAGAGAGAGAGAGAGAGAGAGAGAGAGAGAGAGAGAGAGAGAGAGAGAGAGAGAGAGAGAGAGAGAGAGAGAGAGAGAGAAGGGTCATTCCCCGAGACCATAAAGTAATAATAATAATTATTATAACATTCCCTGAGGTCACTTTCTAAGTAGACCAGAAACAATGTTGGAATTCTCCCCCAAAACGCATGAAAGTTTTATGAGATTCTGCTCCTGAAAAGTTATGCAAATGAGATTATTATTATTGTATATCTCAGAACTGCGGTTTAAGGTGCATTATAATCTTACTGAATCTCAAGACGGGATATTATTATGTACATAAAAGTTTGGACGCTGGAAAGGGGTTAATATCAGATACATTCCCACACAATACCTGAGGTCACCTTTTTCCTTCTCAAACTTGTACCAGTCATCTCAAACAATTACTTGATGATAATTTCAGACATAATATAATTCCTTTTCATAGAGTTTTTAATCTGGATTGACTCATGAGTCCTTCTTATGTAATATCTAATCATTCCTTTCTTCAATCTCTCTCAAGGAATAGTTTTACTTACAATGAAATTTCAACTCCAAGATTCACATTCTTGCAAATGTCAGGTTGATTCTTTTATGTCTGTGTTTAGATTAACACCAATAAATAGCTTCTTCTCAGGTCATTCAGAATGACCTGAGATACATGACCTAAAAAAAAAGGATACACTCTCATTGACAAATAAGTCTCGTAGCTCCTTCTGTTATAACAGAAACAAAGTTGAGATTATAATATTCATCTGGAAATGAAAATTGAAAACGAAGAAGCAAAACAGAGTTTAGAATTTGAATAATGAGAAATGATACACCTTCTTCTTCATTGCAAACCTGCTACCCGCCTTTCGTTCCTTTTACTATACCCTCCTTTCATATTCTCGTTCTTCCATCTTACTTTTGTCAACCCTCTCCTAACAATTGATTCATAGCGCAATTGCAAAAGGTTTTCCTCCTGATACACCCTTTCAAACCTTTTACTGTCAATTTCCATTCCAGCTCTGAATGACCTCATAGGTCCCAGTGCCCGGCCTTTGGCCTAAATTCTATATTCACTTCAATTTAAAAAAACTACAATATTAAAATAAATAGAAGAAAGCGATGAACTATAAACTAAAGGTCCCAAAAATGCTCTCAGCACAGGAGGGGGGGGACGGGGGGGAAACCCCTCCAACTTCTCCCCAGGAAAAACTTTGGAGGCGACAGAAAAAAAAACTTTCCCAGACCTGAAATTCTCGAGACAGCGAACAGCAGTTTCGTTCAGAAAGGTCTGTTTCACCTTTTCCACCTGGGAACTTTGAAGTTGAAGGCTGGGAATAGTGAGATATATATAGTTGGAGATTCGAAGAAGTGGTCTCTGTTTAGTTTTTGAGCAGAAATGCAGAGTAAAATACGGCAATATTTATTTTTATTTGAATAAAAATCAGAAGGAAGTATCTGATGAACTATAGACTTTTGGGGAATCGACTGTTTGGTAATATCATTCCTTGGTAAAATCTCTTTACGAAGGGACTTGGTT
>JANJGK010004049.1:0-70399 GCA_039081455.1 Macrobrachium rosenbergii | reverse complement strand
CGTTGTGCGCATCAACGACCGACGTGGAGTTCTTGCAATTGTTTCTTCACTTCACTAATAGAATAATAGACAAAGAAAGGGGGAAGAGGTCCAACTGGACGTGTTATCTCTCCGAAAGCTTGGTTCTCTCTGAATTCCCTGACCGGCCTGGGTCAAAACAGGCCTATCAGTCATGCCTTAGGCGTCTACGCTTTGTTAAAACATTCGCCACGAGAGACAGGTAAAAAGGAAAAAAGGACCTTAGGACCACCTATTTTTAAAGTTGAATATGGAAATTTTCCTATAGGGTGGAAGGCCTAACTTCCCTATCCCGTTCTCCAACGGACGTTAAGGTTTGAACTGAAGATGCTCCTATATAGACAACGTCTTTTCCCGGTCTCAGTCAGGCTGATATTTTACAATCAAAAGTTACGAGGGCGAACAGCAGTAATATTTGTAAAAAAAAATATATATATATATATATATATATATATATATATATATATATATATATATATATATATATATATATATATATATATATATATATATATATATATATATATATATATATATATATATATATATATATATATATATATATATATATATATATATATATATATATATATATATATATATATATATATATATATATATATATATATATATATATATATATATATATATATATATATATATATATATATATATATATATATATATATATATATATATATATATATATATATATATATATATATATATATATATATATATATATATATATATATATATATATATATATATATATATATATATATATATATATATATATATATATATATATATATATATATATATATATATATATAATTCTACCTACTGAATTATACTCTTCTAATGGATATACAGTAGACATGCTCGGAGGGTCTTTTCTTATGCTTGGAATATTTTCCTTAAACAGATCTGAATTTTGCTAAAGGGTTTCTATTTATAACAATATTGCAACAAGCAACATGGCAGCATTTCTCTAGCTTTCTTCCTTTTGATTAACCGCCACTAGGACCGAAGCAAATTTAGGAAGCGAGTGAACCTTCATCAGCCTAGAATTCGGGATGAAGCAATAAACCTTAGGAATTCGGAAGGATAGAGCACTGCCAATATGTTGCAGGGAAGAGATGGATTGCTTGTCAAGGGGAATCACATGCAAGCACTTTCCAAAGATCCACAATAACTGAGGGACGATTGTGAAAGATAAACACAACGATTATGACTGGTGGATTGCCGATTAAGTTTAAGGACGAAACAGATTAGCTGGATTATCAACGGAAAAGCGAATTGACAAAGGTATCATGAATGATCATATCTTCACTTGAACGGCTTTATTTACCTATTTTTTAGTTTCATTTTTTAGCTTTCTGTAAAAGAAAACTAATGTGTCGGCTTTGTCTGTCCGTCAGCACTTTATTCTCTCCTCACTTTTTCCGTCCGCCCCCAGATCTTAAAACTACTGAGGCTAGAGGGCTGCAAATTTGTATGTTGATCATCCACCCTCCAAGCATCAAACATACCAAATTGCAGCCCTATAACCTCAGTAGTTTTTACTTTATTTAAGGTTAAATTTAGTCATAATCGTGCTTCTGACAACAATATAGGATAGGCCACACCCGGGCCGTGGTTAAAGTTTCATGGGCCGCGGCTCATACTGCATTATACCAAGACCACCGAAAGATAGATCTATTTTCCGTGGCTTTGATCATACGCTGTATGATAAAAATCTACCAGTCAGTATAGGCCGAAATATAAAACAATAATAAAGGGAAAACGTACCTCACTTGCAAAATTACAAGACTGTTTCTGAAGACTTGTCCTTTTCAGTAAAATAATGGCACAGAGAGAACAAACATATTTTACTTCTTGAATTGCGATAGACTGGCAGCTTTGTAAATCGCACCAGAAGTTAACTTTCACCCAGTGAACGAGAGAGAGAGAGAGAGAGAGAGAGAGAGAGAGAGAGAGAGAGAGAGAGAGAGAGAGAGAGAGAGATCGTAGGCAGTTTTACGGCTAAAGCTTTTCTACTTTTACGAGTACTTTGTGCAAGTCCCTTGGAGAACAGTTCGTCAATCTTTCATGAACTGTGCCGCGTTTCTTGTCTTTTTTTTTTAACTCTCTTTCCCTTTCCCTCTCTAATTTTTTTTTCTTGCTTTACATAGCACAAATTTGGAAACTGAAACTGATACTATACACAATATAAAATGTAAATTATATACAGTATAAACCTATTTTAGTATTAAAATGTACATACGTCTAAGTACATGATGTTACTATTATTCGTTCCCCTGGAACTCATGAGATTGTTACACGTAAATATTTTTTATGGATCAGTACTGAATGACGCAAAGAATGCCTTACACAACTGAAATTTATTGTGATTATGCATACAATAAGGATTTACTAGTGGAGTTTACATACGTCTCGTTTCACAGAAATTCTTGCTATACAGGTTACCTATCAATCATATACTGTCGTGTGTTCATTTCATTTACTCTTTAAGATTTAAAAACTTTTGCTTGAAGGTTATTCTTAGAAGGAACACGTACCTAAATTCTCTTGATTTCGCAAAAAGCACTTAATTTCATTGGTTCAGCCTTTTATCCAAAGAAAATTTCCTTTTTGATTTACCTTATTAAAAAAGAGTGATCTTATCACTCTGGCCTGATTTTTTCTTATTTTTTTTTATTGCATATAGCATCCTGGCCTTTAACTGCATCTCTTGACTAAATAAAGCTCGTCAGAGAATTTTTTTTTGTTTAATTTAAAAGTCAATTTTTTATTTACAGTAAATAAGAAAAAATTAAATTGTCATTTCACAGATTTTCACTTGTCCGATATGTGTCAGTTACGACTCTAGAAATTCCCGTGTTGACCTTCCACTTGCGTGTTTAAATTTCTTTCACTGGCAGTGACCTTGAAATCAAAGCTGTAGCAGGTTCACATGTCTATGATTATTATTAATAATAATATTGATTATGATAATAACGGTACTAAAACCTTTTCCGACAGATGCTAACTTTTCACATCACTCATATTCCACGGAAGAATCATTGTGCTTATTTTAATTGCGGTGTGTTTGTCATTCATCAATATAATTTAGAAATTGACGAAATTTCTTGCAACATTTTTGGCAACTCTGCTTTACCCAGAAGCGATAGTAAATCCTCCTAAAGGCGAAAGCACTTCTGTACGAGATGCCTTTGCATGAAGCATCTTCACATGAACATTCTGTGCAAAAACACATTTCAAATTATGGTAAAATTACAGCATTTCTCTTCTAATCCGCATCTGTCTCGGTTAAAAGAAACCTTCTCAAATCCTGGTTTGCCATAGTAAAACTGTTGAGGTTTAGATGAGATGACAGGAAAGCCTGTGACCGAGATCTCGTTGCGTAAAACTTCATATCTGATCAGTCTTTTCCATTATTACTTTTCATCATGCGAACTGTTTTGCCTCTCATAATACCCTACATAAGAAGAAGAAACCACCGTTACGCTGCCAAGGAGAACAAAGGTGAAAAGATAGAGTTAGTCCTTAAACGTATCCTTATGACCAGCTGAACCATGCGCAATTCTACGTCACACTCCTTCGAGACATCAAGTCACAACAAAAGAAAGGCTTTAAAACGTCAAATCGTAGTGATTATAATTATAAGGAGAAAATCAGCAGGGATGCCTCTCTATATTGGATGCTGCAAGTATGGATTTACAATCTTCAAGTACACCGTAACGCGTTTGTATGAGATTCAATAACTAAGTGAAAGCTTTGTGCGTATTTTGTGCAAGCTTAATATTATGAAAAGGATATTTCACGTCTGCGACCGCAAAAATGTGAAGCAAAGCCAATTACTTTTCCCTTGACTGAATCCAAGTAAGAGGCGCCGGTGCGTTGTCGCAGCAGTGATGTTGGGGTGTTGTTGCTTCTTGTTCGTACTTCCCACCCCAGTTTCAGTTTTGCTTTTCGATTTCTTCCTTTCTTCATTTGCTGTCGCTTTTCTATCTTGTATTCACATATATTCTCTTGCCATTCTTTATTTTTATTCCCTAGATTCCATTAATTTTTCCCATTCTTTCTATTCATACAGTTTATGTTTTTATTTTTTATTTTTTTGTCTTTGGTTTCAGCTATCTCGTGCATCGTTTTCTTTCGTTTTCTTTGTTTTGCCGAATTCCATTTCTTTATTCTCTGCCGGCGTTAGAAGGTGCAGCCTTCCGGTTCCACAACAATTCTTTAGGGAAAAGGCCGCTGATATTAAAGAGGAATAGATAATGCAATAAACTGTAAATAATAAATCAGCATTAAGGAAGGAACTACGAGTATCATGACGGACACTTAGACTCTCCAAACAAAGACAGGTGGGTTACGCCTTTATTTTACACCTTCAGCAAACGCCATCGTTATCTATAAACTACTAGTAAACATCAGGATTCCCCTCGCTCATGAATCGCCTCCGCCGCTGCATTTTGTCGCCTGGATGTTTGTTTTAAGTGAAATACATTTCAGGATATGATTTATGTGTTCATTTTATTTAGAAGGTTGCATGGGAAGTTTTCATAGTTGTGCACTGAAATGAGAAACTGTTTCCCTGGATATTGTACGATGTCATCCACGCGTGTTCGCCAGATGTACAGGACAAAAATAAATTATTTCTCTGAATCATTTCACAACTTTCCAGTGAGGAAACGGCTTCACCACTGGGTATCAAACTTAAAACAAAATTATCAGATAGGTTAGACAAACCAACTATAATTCACATTTAACATCATTTCCTTTTTCAGAGTTTCAACTCAATAAGAATGTTATGATCGACCACTAACAACAATAACTCTATAGTTTAACCAGATTTGACCAACGCACTATGAGCCCTATTCCGCGTAACCTTAAGGCCTAGATTCTGTTACTTCGCCACTGCCTAATGTTAGCAAGAGCAGGTGTTGGGTTGTGACATCTCTTGTGCTCAAGACGAATGACTGAGGTGCGACTCGGGGCTTTGATGTCTTGACGAGAAAAGGGAGGAGGACTCGTAGGAACATCGGCGAAATAAGCAATAAATTGAAAGCAATGGATTTTTAGAGGCGCTTCGTTTTCCCCACATATCAAGATGAAGGAAGATTCGTACAATATTTTCAAAATGAGCATTAGACGGTGAAAAACTTAATTACGAAGTGCATTTTGAATGGCATATCTTCAGCTTAGGATAAAAAACAAGCTTTTAAATACATATATATTCCTCGTAATCACTGTTATCATTATTACTGTTATTCAGATGATAAACCCTATTCATATGAAGCTGACTTCAAATTCAAGCTTTCAAAGAATATGGTATCCATTTGAAAGAAATTACAGAAGGCAACAGGAATTACTGAAAGAGGGGAAATACGTAAGTACAAGGTGGATTGCGTTAGGTTAGTAATGCTTTGTATCTTCGTGTGAACTTTTGAGGTTTTAATTGCATAACATCCTCAGAGAAACTATTCCACAGTCCCAAGGGATTGGGAATAATATACCTTTGCAACTGGAAAGTTCAGAGGCGTGACACATTTACTGCATACTAGTGCTGCTGCTCAGGAAATCTGGTCACTCTCGGCAGGAAAAGTGGATCAGGGATCAATTGTGATAGCAAAAGCTTTCTATTAAAATACAATTTATCGAAAATTTGCAAAAAAGAGACCATCTATCGATGGTCTAAGTTATAACTGCTGATGTTAGGAAACAGAAACCTACCACCACGAACCACTCTAGCTAAAAGAGATAAATCTCGGGGAGAAGCCGACATTCTAACTGGAGAACAGTTTTCTAGTAAAGGAAGAACAAGTAACCTTAAGCAGGTTACGCTGATTTTACCATTGTCATAGATGTATGAGGTCTTACTTATAAAACCCAACTTCCGTGCGTCATTTCCAGACACTTTCAGTAGATGTTTCTCAAAAGCTGCACCAAGTAGAGTAAAAGATTCAGACACATTCTGCAAGATTCCCATCCACTTGAAGAGGAAGGTGAGGTGGAAAATCAGCACAGATATACAAATCAATGGTGTTTGCTTTTACTGGAGTTCAAACTCATAACCCAACCGACGACGCCAATCACTAATCAGCTCTATATCAGGCCGGAAACTAAAGGCAACTTCATTTCTCATAAGTGGGGAGATTTTACTACATCCGCAAGTGTTGAATCATCGGCATACTGAACAATCTTGTTTTTCCAGGCCAAGAAACATCTGATGTATGCACTAAAAATAACAGCTGACCAAGAACACAACCTTGTGGAAGACCAGACGTCATAGGTCTCGGTTCGCTAAAGATCCCATCAACAGCCACTCGCAGCTGCCTACCTGTAAGGAAATCTTGAAGTAACTTTAAAACATATTCACCCACCCCAAGATTCTGAAATTTAAAAAAAAGAGTGGCTCTAAATTGCGTAAATGGAAATCTCCTGGAATGAAACACACGCTTTGATTAACTACGCCAAGTAAATATATAACCTCACATAATGATGGAGATAAAACTTTAGAAAGAAAATAACCCGATAAAAAAAGGCAAAATAGACGAAAAAGTATAAAAACTCCACGAGACCAAGGAACTGGGGATGAGGTTTTGCTCAAGAAAAAGTTGTCTTGAGAAGTCCAGATTGATGTCCTATGTATACAAGATGAGACAGAGACTCTTGGCGTTTTTGGCTGTCTTTTTTCCTCTCACGCACATTTCTTTTTTTATTTCTCAGATATCTTAGAAGACCTTGGGAATTAAGGCTTTGTTCTGATTCTTTATTCTAAAACTTTGTGCGTTGCATGCTGTGATACTAAGAAAGGTTTTCGTGAATATCTAATCAAGCGCAACAGCATATATGTTTTCACCTACAGTAAGTGAGGAACGATGAGATGTTTTTATTCCCCTCTCAGTAAACAGTAAATATAAAAAAACAGTGTATTTGGCACTACACAAGTTTCTACTAGCAAGTCTTTCAAGACCTCTTAATGGCGTCCTGGCGGAAAATCGACCGGGCACTTAAAAAAGAATTCGACATGCGTGGAAACAATCTAAAAATAAGTTTACCTTACTACATTACTCGGAAACTTGTGAGCACCTACATAAATTCCTAAATACCTGGTAGATATTTTCACAAGAACCTTAGCAAGAATCGATCGAGTATTATAACCGACCTTTTTCTGGCAAACCCTGAAGACTGTTAGTAAATCAAGGTCTGTCTGGTGAGACGGTATCAAGTGTACTTCATTGTTCTTTTCTGTTTGATTATGAGTAAGTGATTATGAAAAGTACCCATGAAGAAGTTTGCATGTAGAGAAAAAAGAAGCTATGGTTCGTGAAACAGATTTTAGTGATCCCTAATATAAAGAAAATTGGAAATTGAGTCATGAGTGACAAATAATCTCGGCAATAGACAATACGACGACACTTGCTTAACAAATTAAGCAAGCAAACGAAAATAAATAAGAGTTAAAACTCGAGTCATGTAAAAAACCGAAATCCTTCAGATAAAATTCGATGAATAATATTTCCTAGATGGAAAGAAAAATTGGAAACTACCAGAAGAGGAAATTTAAAGGATAAGAGTAGTTTATGCAACATAAGCAAGAATAAATTATCACTTATGAAAAAGATAAACGCTGTTTACGTACGAAAAAAAGAACTTAACCTAAATGGGCAACTCTTATTAGTTCATATAGAAACTAAGAAAATATGACATTATTGTAAGAATCATGAAGTCCACCGTAAATACTTTAAGCATGTAACAAAAATTTCATAAATAAAACAAAACAGCAAAAAAGAACATTTTCAACATCATTACTTTCATCACTATAGAGAGAGAGGGAGAGAGAGAGAGAGAGAGATTCTTATCGTCATTATGATCAACACAGAGAAAATGGGAAAAGTGTATATCTTCGCCATTACAATCTTTAACTGGGAGAGAGAAAGAGGGATGTGGATTTTCTTACTTGTGTGTAAGAGAGAGAGAGAGAGAGAGAGAGAGAGAGAGAGAGAGAGAGAGAGAGAGAGAGAGAGAGAGAGAGGTTCCTGACTACTGACCTGTTACGTTTGATGTCAACTACCGACTGACAATGATGTGAGCAAAACATCTGAAGTTGCTTCCAGTTACAGGTTTCCTATCTTCCTGGATAGCAAAATGCTGCTCTCTCTCTCTCTCTCTGTCTCTCTGTCTCGGTCATTGAAGGTGATGGGTGCAACACAAGGAACACAAAGAAAATGACTAAGATTTTGGAAAGTTGAGAACATTTGCTTTGTCTTTGTTGTGATGTCACTTTTGAAGGATGAACTATGAGGGGTTGGGGGGGGGAGACAGAATATTGTTGCAATTTAGGAAAAATATATCACCTGGAAGAAAGAAGTTAGCAATCTATATTCGTATTTTGACTTAAGGCCAGTGTAGTAACCACTATGGCAATATTTATTCACGAAATGAACATTAAAGTACTTTTATTCCAAAACTTCTCCACTCCATCTAGCGTATACTTTGCTGCCTCCCATTTTCCTACTTTTCATGAACTCCAAATATACAAATTCTATGCTAACCAATGCCAACTGAACACACACTGAACCTCCTAGTCATTTTCTTTTACTCTCATTCAACATCCACACTTCAGTATAAAGGAGAGTTGGTTAATTAACCTTTTCATACATCACAAACGTTGCTGTCACAGACCGAGTTCCTTGCTTCACTTACTCTCCAATTCCCCTCTTCTCTCACCCCACCAACATCCGTTACATTTGTTCCCAAGTACCTCTATGGAACAATCGCTTCCACTCCCACACCTTCTTTATTAACAATCCCTCTCAATCTTTCTGGCTTCCATTAACCCTTATGACAGGATTGTTGCTGATAGTGACTCTTTTCTCCTCTACAATAACTACGGTGTTAATGACCATTGGCGTTGTGACGGCAGTTGCTCAATAGATCAGTCAAAATTTAACATTTCTTCGCTGGTGGTTGTTTGCATCTACTAGAACTCTAAAAATTCCAAACGTTAGTCAATCAAATCTCTATCGACTCACAAATTTTTGTTGTTCCAAAAATAAACCTCGCATCTCCCGTCCTTTCCCTAACAACATACATCTCTTCACTCATAAAAATATAAATACCAGACATCATTGAGACATGAAGCACCCTGTCCTTAGATAGAGACTTTCACACAAAGCCAGACAACAGATTGCAAAATTGTTTTCCATGTCTTCATAATAAATTTCAGATTCTTTCCTCTGTGAGTTATTAAAGGACGCCAGAAACGAAGTTTCGCAACTGTTGAGCTTCAAGGTAGAATTTAGGAATCTCGTGACTATCTTTGCCTTATCCTGACCTTAAAATCTTTTTAAGGTCCGAGGTTTATTAAGATTAACCTGGGAGTCTTACAAAGCAAAACAAATCATATGAATCAGGTTTTAAATTTTTTTTTTTATAAAAAAAAGAGGCTCTTTAATCCGGATACTGAGTTCCATAAGCTTTTGCCCTGGCCGCATATTTCAAAAGATTCAGCTCCTCTTTCATCTCGGTATGCTACGGCATGTCAACTCATTTAATTAAAGCAAGATATGACACAAGTCTCGTACGTTAAAGTTTCCCATTTACATTTTCACTTTTCATATATAATTTATAAATCGAAAGTGAAATGTGTAAGATGACTGCAAGTGAAAGGAAGAAGCTTGAAGTTGTTGAGATGAATTGTTAGGATAGTGTACGTGGCTTGAGAAGAATAAAAAAGGTGAGAAATATGGAGATGTATAGAAACAGTAAAAGGATAGTGACGATGAAAGGCTGAATCATTGTTTTAAGATGGCTCAGATATGCTGAAAGATTGAAAGATGATAGACTGATGAAAAGCAGGAACACCTACTGTAGAAGGAGGAGAGGAACACTTTGAAAGTGCTGGATGGATGACATGCAAAAGTATTGGAAAGAAGCAGTTGATTTTTTGGACGTTCCGTGCAGAAGATGTTCACCATGATTAAGCTCTGGAATTTAGTTATGGCCAGTTGATGCAGACGTTGTGCTCAACAGGGCGAAGCGAACAGAGACTAAGTAACAAGTAAGTAGTAAGGAAAAGGTGTTTGTTTGGTTACTGGCTTGAGTTAACATACATGATGTGGTATGTGGAAGGTTCTATTTACTCTTATTTATTCTTACTCTGGTCTTACATCATTGTTGTAAGAAGCAGAATATAAAAGAAAATGTTAGCACATTTGTGGAGACTGTCACTGCAAGACAAAAATACAAAACTAAGTCGATCAATGTACAGCACTGCTCTGTTCTCCACAATCAAAGTAATGCTTCGTCCCTAAGGTAGGATTGATCGAAGGGAATTACTTGTCTTTCAGCGACATTTTTATTTTCCTTTTTTTTTTTTTTTATCTTACAAAGAAAGCAATGGGCCGTTATTAATGGGAGCCACTCCTTAGCTGACCTACCTGATCTTGTCTATGAAGCAGGTGATTCTGCTTAAGAAGAAACTGGGTAGGCCGCGGCAGCTATCGTGCTCTTCTGATCTTTCTAATAGTCCAGGTCATGGGACTCAATGTGATGTTTGTTGGTTTAAGACTAAGTTGCTTGTGCACCATGAGCATTTATGTTTGAAAGCACTTCACTGTCATATTTAGACAATATTTCCCAGTCGGATGGACTAATCACCTCCTGCATGACGGAAAATAATCTTCAAGATAAGTAAAAGTTCCCGAGTACTGTTCATATAATTTATGATAAAGGACAATAAAAGTTATCAAATGAATTTCTTTTTCTTGGAACAAACAAGGTTTTCATCAGCAATTTTCTAATTTACTGCATTATTTTGTTCAGCTTCGCTACAAAATGAAATAGGAAATATGAAATAGTTCCTAATTATTTGCATCAGGAAATTTCACGTATAAGTCAGAAATCCCGAATGCTAGCACCTTTTATTCTTTAAGTGTAATATAACACACGCACACACACACATACACGCACTCACATATGTATTCACAAACACACCCTTCTAGTTTTTATTTGTTTAGTGGTTTTACATGTGTATGGGTGACAACACAGCATTTGATCCCATCCTCAGTGACAATGTAGTTCACAGAGTTTTGCATCTTTCGCCAACTCTTTCTCCTCATTTTACCATTGAGCAGTCTTTGGAATGAAAGAGTGAAGAGATGAGGATGGTCATTATCCTCCCTGCAGTGTTCTTGGAGGTGGAAGCTTTAAAAATCAAGTCATTTTTAGGTCTGCCCAGAAGTTCATTTCTTCTCTAGATATAATTTCGTATTTCATTACATTCTCCCATTATGTATGTATGCATATATATATATATATATATATATATATATATATATATATATATATATATATATATATATATATATATATATATATATATATATATATATATATATATATATATATACATATATATAATCTACTGGTCACTCTTTACTAGGCACGTATGTAACTGTAATAGCTACAATGCCCTCTTAAGTTCCCGAATTCTTCACATTGTGGATACCTTGTCACTACATTTGTGTGTGTGTATATATATATATATATATATATATATATATATATATATATATATATATATATATATATATATATATATATATATATATATATATATATATATTACATGTAACACCAAAGACATAAATGTTTAAGTATTTATAATTCGTGGGTAGAACGAACGAAAAGTTTTATGAGGAAGTTATGTTGTGGTGTAGAATAGATAGGGAAATTAGATAGACAAGAGAGAGAGAGATAGAAAGAGAAAAAGTTAGGAGAGAGAAGGAGAGAGAAATAAGAATAAAGAGAGAGGCAAAGAACACAGTGATAACGCCCAAATGCTGTTGTATCGTGTTATCAATTCGCAGGATGTTTACATGGACCATTGCAGTATATCTTGTTGAATCCATAAAAACAGTCGTAAAAGTGAGAACTAATGGCCTCGCGATTGAATCTAACCAAAACATGAGTCAGCACAACCTAAATGCTTACAGCAGCTGGTTCTATAGCCCCGCCTTCTCAGGAAGGTGTTTTCGTGGAAGTTCCAGGAATTTGGGGGTTGGCCCAAGTGATATACTTCTTCGACCTCCAATCAATTATGTTTGTGAGGGGTCTTTCACACACCCTGCTAAGATCACCTCCAATCAAGTCCTCTAAGGAGAGATTTGAATCACACCCACTACAGTCCTTTCAATCAGCTACTTGAAGGGGAGGCCTTGCTGATTAATCCTTCCAATAAGGCTAGAAGGAGGTGGAGATTGCAGATAGCAAATTTTTCTTAGGGTTCGACGAGTTAGAGACCTACAAGGAGAGGAGAATTCAGAACTGTGTCCTTCAAGGGAGAGTACGTCTCCCCTCGCTTCAGTGTTCCCCATATAAACTGAGTCAAGAGTGATTTGTTTTCTATCATTGCAACTTGTTAATTTTGTACTGATCTTTATAATACTAAGTACTAATTAAAGTGAAGAAATTACTGATCTCGTCTCTATACGCCTTTCTGAGAGACATCAATACTTAAAAATAATAAATATACAAAGATAGCACATCATCCGCGAAGCGATCTGAAGGACACCTCGAAAGAAACCAAGGTAAGAAGAGAAAGACTAAAATCCATACAAACATACAACAAAGAACATAAAAGGGGAGAAGATAACCCCCTAACAAATGGTGGCAGCTTATTTGGATCCAGAAGGCGAGACGAAACAAACGAATATTGATGAAATTATCAGTGCAATTATTTAAGTTACAGTGAAACGAAATTCTACAAAACGAACTTAGATTTTTTTTACGACGACGAACAAAATATATCAGAAGAAATGAAAATACTCCAGCGAACAAAAAACTTATATGCAGGAATAGCAGCTTACAACAAGAATGTCGAGTGTGAATAAAAACCGTTTTAGTGCGTCCCGAAGCAAAAACATTTTGAACTGTTACTGTCAACAAATTGAGCAAGACGCCGACAGCGATAATAAGCCCAGTGTTTGCGACATTGCATCGAGTGATTGAAGAAAAACAGCACACAGACTTTCAACAAGATTCCGAATGTGGAAAACCACAGCGGAAAAACGACGCAGACATAGTGAGATTTTTTACGCGGATCCGACAGCGAAACACCGCGGAAGGCACAACATTTAGCGATATCACGATATCAGCAACACAACGCGGTAAGGAATTTACTGTCTGCTATCTCTCTTAATAAATAAGTGAAGATATATATATATATATATATATATATATATATATATATATATATATATATATATATATATATATATATATATATATATATATATATATATATATATATATATATATATATATATATATATAAATTTTGCATCTGGCTATAAGATTGAAAATTAAGAAAACTCTCTCTTGTGAATAAAATTCCTTTTGCATAAATACCAGCATTACTCTCTCTATGATAATTAATTATTTAGTAAATAATTTAGATAGGGAATTAGTTATTTATTTTTTACTCGGTTGGTGATGATTATTTGAGAGAAGTTATATATATAATTTTGTGTACTTATTATGATGAATTTTGATGATATGATGCCCAATTTCACATAAGAATTTATTTTGTGTATTGAAAAAGGTTTTAATTGTGCACTTGAACTCAATAGAGAATTTAATTTTTTTTTGTGTGACAATTTGACAAATTGTTTTAATTTTGGTACAATATAACAAAATTTTTTTATGATTGATGTACTCTGAGTGAATAATTTCTTTTGTGTGTGGACATGCAACGAGTGTTTGAAGAATTACTGAACACTGTTAGACATTCACATTACGATTTAAGACCGTCGACAATTAGAAGAAGTCGAATTTCAAGACTAAATTCCCACTCCGCTGTGGTGCAAGGAAATACTAACAATAATAACACAAATAACCAGAGCCAAAATAGTGTTAATCATTCTAATACTACTAACAATAATAATAATAGTAACAATACTAATAATACTAATAATAATCGCACCTTACAAATTTATAACATGAACCAGGCGGCCGTCATAACAACCGCCACACACTTCTGTGGACAGGTGGATGATTCCAATCCTGACAAAAGCAGACTCGAATCCTATACTGTAAATCATTGGCAAGCAGATGCAGATAGTCGTATAATTTCAGGGGGAATAACAGATGAAAGAGCTAAAATAAATTAAACCTTGTTGCTCGTCAGCTCAGAACATGGAGACGCACATAAAACTTTGAATTCCATAAGTTTTAGCAAACTTAATACTATGTAGAATTTAAAGAAATTTGTTTATCACTCTGGGAACCAGTAAATCAGACTGACGGTTTATATAACCTAACTAGATTTCTTAACCCACAATATAAAACAATTGCTAATTTGTACGCAAGCGTGGAGAATGCAATAGAGAAAATAACCGAAGATTTAATGAAGACAGGTATTACTATAGGAGACAAGGATCAGTTTGGGGCTAGTGCCCATAACTTAGTTGACCTACGACATGTATTAAATTACTTATCATTTGGAACCATATATAATATTCTTGGAGAAGAGGAGAAGAAAGCTTTCAGAAAAATAAAACTTGATCCCAGAAAAACAAGCCTTCAAACATTGAAGACAATGAGAGAAGAAATCCAAAGGAAAGAGATAAATCTATCCAAGGAATTCGTGGGAACAACAGAAGCACAAAATGAAAGGAAAGTCAGAAATAATAATACTAGTTTTAAAATGAATAAAAAATTCTATGATAATTCCAGACAAGTAGGAAACAGACCAAATACCTTCCAAGGGAAATATGCCCAAAATACTAAAAGAAGATGGAATCCAGATCAAAGGGGAAGAAACAATCTAACAAAGAGTGGACCACACAAACCTTATAGATATGGTCAAAACTCAAACACAAACACTTCAACCCAAGTGAACTATTCCGCTCAAGGGGCGAGACCAAAGACAGCCTGCGAAAACTGCGGGTATACAAATCATTTTACAAATGAGTGTAGAAAACCTAGAATCTGCACGGTTTGTAAGAAAGTAGGACATTTAACAAAGAATTGCTGGATTAAAACACAAGAAGGAAATAAAGAAATAGTTGAATTAAGTAGTAACCGCTCAACATCAAATAAGTCTTCAAATCAATGACAATTTATCCCTACACAGAATACCACAAGAAAGTCCCTTCAAGAAGATAAATTAAGAGTAGAAGAATTAGCAAAAATGAGAAGTGAAGGTTCAACCGCACTATCCATATTGCAGAGTAAAGAAGTTGTATTTTCCATGGATGAAGAAGAAATAATCAGAAAGGATTTACCTATCATTAAAATTCCAATACAGAATAAATTATGTACTTTCCTTATGGATTCAGGTAGTACTGTAAGCATAATTGATAAACACACATTAACAAATTACTTAGGCGTTAAAGAAACGCTAATTCAGGGTCAACGCAAAATAATAAAAGGAGCAGCGGGTAAACAGATTAAAAGTTTAGGAAATGTGAACTTAGAAATAGACCTTTCGTCACATAAAACTGTTGAAAGTTTTATAGTTCTAGAAGACAGGTTCTTTCCCGCACAGGTGTTATTCTCATATAAATTAATGAAGAAATGTGGAATTATACTGAATTGCCGAGAAGGAAGAATTAACCTTACACAAGATAATAAAAAGAGCGTATGCTTTACGCTTGAAGAAGAAAAGTTTCACCCAAATCTGATCAATTTGTCTGAGACGACTTCAACAAGCGAGAAAGACATACAGAAAATAACTTATCATCCAGAGAACAATCAAATTAAATTGAATGGTAATGGAAAGGAGGAATTTCCGCAATTACAGACTAGAAATTTAAGATATGCACATCCAGAAATAATACCCTCCAACAAAAGAAGTGACCCAGAAATAAATAAAGGTGATCCCCAATGTGCTGAATATGACGAGGAACAAGACATTTATGATGATAATTATGCAGAGATAAATACAGAATATTATAGCAATGTAGTAATCAGTTGTGATAATGAAGGAAAATTAGTAAATGAGGTACTGTTGTTAAACAAAATAAATAAAGTAGACATAAATGATATAATAGCAGTAACTGAAGAAACTAGTATAGATGCAGAACATTGTTACTTTGCAGAAACAAAAGATGAGGAAGTATGTTGTGTAAGCACTGCTGATGATAATAAAGTACAATTTATACTAAACAGACAGGTAATTTTGCATCCAAAGTGTTTAACAAAAATACATCTAAGGGGAAAAGAAGAGATAGGAGTTAAAGATGTTCTTTTACTAAATGAAGAGTTACCAGAATTTGTCAGAATGGATAATTCTTTAGTCCACATAAAGGGTGATACTTGTGAAGTTTATGTCCAGAACTACTCAGATAACAAACTAACACTATATGCAGGCATTATCTTTTGTAAAGGAATACCTATTAACAATCCATTACTAACATTAGAAGAAGAAACATTTTTCTCTGTAACTGGTCAAACATCAGAATTAAGCAAAGAAGTGAATAAAACAGATTTTCCAGAAAACAAAGATAGATTAATTCAAGTATTAGAAAAATACAGAGATGTAATAGCAATAGAAGGAGATAAATTAGGTAGAACAAATGTCCTAAGACATAAAATTGTATTAGATGATGGAACAAAACCATTCTTTATTCCTAATTACAGATTACCAATAAGCCAAAGACCCATAGTTGATAATTTGATAGAAGAAATGAAGAAAGATGGGGTAGTCATTCCTTCTAAATCTCCATATAATTCTCCATTACTACTTGTTCCAAAGAAAGATGGAAATTGGAGACTTGTGATAGACTATAGAAAGTTAAATTCCAACACCATCCCCGATAGAATGCCAATGCCAGTGATTCAAGATATGTTAGCTCAATTAGGAGGTGGAAGGATATTTTCACCTTTATATTTACTTAGTGGATACTGGCAAGTACCTTTAGACGAAGAGTCGAAACCATTCACAGCCTTCAGCACACACTTGCAATTTGAAGTCATGCCATTTGGACTCACTTCGGCTCCTTTAACGTTTGTTAGATTAATGCTTCAAATATTAGGGGATATAGAAAATGCTGCAGTTTACTTAGATGATGTTATCATTTTTAGCAAAGATTTAGAAAGTCACCTCAAAACATTAGAAATAGTCTTGGAAAGATTAAGAAGAGCAGGATTAAAAATCAAATTAAAGAAATGTCAATTCTTAATGAAATCTTTGGAATATTTAGGACATGTAATTAGTGAAGATGGTCTGCGAATGCAAGCAGGCAAGATAAAAGCAATAGTTGAATATCCAGCTCCTACCAATTTGAAAGCATTGAGACGATTCCTAGGAATGGTAGGCTACTATAGACCTTTCATTAAGGGCTTTGCTACAATAGCCAAACCATTAACAGAATTAACAAAGAAAGATGTCAAATATGAATGGAATGAAGAACAAGAGACAGCTTTCCAAACACTGAAGAGGAAAATGACCAGAAATCCCGTACTAGTCTACCCAGATTTCTCCAAAGACTTTTACTTAGCCTGTGATGCCTCAAGTACCATGCTAGGGGCTGTATTATTACAAAAGGATAAAACAAGAATGAGAGCAGTATATTATGCCAGTAGAGTTTTGAATGCTGCAGAGAGAAATTATAGCATAATAGAAAGAGAATGTTTAGCATTATACTGGGGTCTAAGGAAATTTAGACACATAATTTTAGGACATAAAGTCAATGTACTTACTCACCACAAACCAATTTGCGATTTATTTAAGAAGAGAACTTTTACAAATAACATGAAGTTCAATAGATGGTTCATTTGTGTGCTAGAATTTGCACCAGAATTCAGATATATCCCAGGAAAATTTAATACAATAGCAGATGCATTATCCAGAGCCCAAGAAGAAACAGAGAAATGTATTACCACTAATACTTTTTGTTTTAGCTGTCAGGTGGTAGATTTAGATTTGGAAAGAGTACAAATACAACAAGGAATGGATACAGAAATCAGGCATATAATAGGACAACTAATAACAGATGAATCTTTAAAACCTGATTTTGTTTTAATCAATGGATTACTGTATAAAAGACCAACAGAGAAGAATGGTTATTCTCGACTATACATCCCAAAAACACTAATCAGAGAAGTTTTAGAACTAACACACTCATACAAGTTAGCAGGACATCCTGGAATCAAAAAGACAACTAGAATCCTAACCAGAAACTATTTTTGGCCCCATTGTAATGAGGATGCCAAGAACTTTGTACAAAACTGTGTAGTTTGTAATCGAAATAAAGGTAACGTAAATCCAAAAGCTCCACTTGAAAAATACCCATCGGAGTTGAATCCATTTCAGGTCGTATCTATGGACTTTTTTAGGTCCATTTCCTACAACTGTTAGGGGGAATAAACAAATATTAGTCTTTTTAGACTATCTAACAAGATATGTAGAGATTGTACCAGTAAGAAATAGAGATGCAATTACAGTAGCAGAAGCTCTTAAATCTAGAATTATTACGAGACATTCATGTCCACAAGTTCTTCTTTCTGATAACGCAGCAGAATTTACTAGTGAACTTTTAAGAAAATTATGTGAATTTTATGAGATAAATAAATGTCAAATCACAGCATATAAACCAAGTTCAAATGGAGCAGTAGAAAGAACGAATCGTAAGATAAAGGATATCCTGAAAACTCTAATTAAACCTAATACAGAAGACAGGGATTTAGCTTTGGAAGACGTACAGTTTACTATAAACAATACTGTAAATGAGACAGTAGGAGAATCACCACACTACTTGTTATACGGATACGAGAAGAGACTACCAAATACGTTACTAGATGATGCCACACCACCCCGACATACTTATATCTACGATGACTATATTGCCTGGAAAACTAGACGTACGTATGAAACGATCAAACAGACGAGGACTACACTTAAGGAAGCTCAGAGTGTCCAAGCAAAGTACTATGACAAAAATACAGCTAAACCAAAAATTGTAGTAGGTGCTCAGGTAGATGTTCAGAATCATGTTCCAGAAGGTCCTAATATAAAAGTATCTTCAAAGTTTAATGGTCCTTATAGAGTATTAGAAATGTTGAAGTTAAATAAGCTAAAGATCATAAGTGAGATTGATCTAAAAGAAAGAATTGTTCATACCAATCATGTAAAGGTAATAAAAACAGACTCTTGGTCAAATAAGAGAATAGTTGAATTACTGAAAGAAGATAAACAGGAACCAATAAATAACAAATACAAACTAAGAAAAAGATAAATTTATGTAAAGTGTTGAACTGTTAGATATAAACAATGTGTAGGCATTAAAATACCTCATGTATACAGAATATCTGATAAGGCTTATTCTTACAGATACAAACATGCGGTTCTTCTTGGTTATCATAACACTGCTTTATGTGTCATCTGAGGTGGTGATCCGGAAGGGTGCACTACTAGAGAAAAAGGGATATGTGAAATTAATAAAGGACTTGGGCATAGTGAGTATTGACATTACATCAGTGCTTATCAATGAAATGACATTGAAAGATGTCCAAAGGGAATTAAAATCATTAATTAGGAAAAGTGAAAATAACAGTGTTTTACCAATGTTGGAAAAACTAGATAATGACATAGGAAGTGTGTTAAGTACAAGATCCAAACGATCCCTCTTACCTTTTATAGGAACAGCACTTAATCAATTATTTGTGGTCGCTACGGACTCTAATGTAGAAAAAGAAAGTGCCCGTATAGACAAACTGGAGAAATGGGCAGCAACAAGGGGCATTGTGTTAAATAAGATTATAAGCTCTCAAAACTTAAACAGTGAGGAATTGAAAAAAATAAAGGAATTTATTAATCAAGTGAACACAAATATTACCAAAGAGATTAAGATAATAACAGGTGAACAACATTTAAGTACATTTATGAACAATGTTAGAATTGTATTGCAAGACCATAAAGATCTGTTAAATGCCATTTTGTTAGCCTATAAAGGATTATTAAGTCCAACATTAATAAACCCAAGAGAATTAGAGGGCATAATTAGTGATTTTTTGGTAGAAGGACATTATACCCCTATGGTAAAGGATATAATGGTCTATTATAATTTGATAACCACTAAGGTAGTTAAAAATAAGATAATTCTAATTTTACCTTTTAATCAAAAAGAGGCAGATGTACTGATGTCCATACATCCTTTTCCCATGTTGATAAAGGAAAACGTAATTATCTCAAATGTCAACCACATCAATTTTGCATTAGAAGAACATGGACTAATGATGTCATTTATTACTGATGCTCAATTAAGAGATTGTATACTTTTGAAAGATAATGAGTATATTTGCAACCTTGACAACCTGTATAAAACTACTAATGCCTATCCTTGTGTTCAAGAAATAATTGAAAACAAAAATCAAGAGACAGTACTGTGTACACAATTATCCAAACATGATTTTGTTTCCATCCTAGTAGAACAGTCAGTTTTTGTGTTTTCACTGAGTTCAGTAACAGCAACTATTAATTGCCATAATATTAGTACTGAAATTAATTTCAATAATGTCCATGCTTTTGATAAGACTTGCAAGTTAGTTATTCCTAATAAATTATATTATGAACCTCATGTCTTCACAGAAATCACAATCCATAAAAATAACCCATACATGAACTACTCTAATGAAGTAAAAGAATTTAAAACAAATAAATGAGTTGGATTTAGTTGATGAATTTTTCTACTACAAAGAAAATGTTTCACCAGATCTGTCTCTGTTCAATTTAGTCATAATCATTATTATAATAATATTGTTTGCAATTTTGGTCAAACGTGTGGTAATTTCAAATATTGAGAAGATTATAACAGAAATAAAAAGGGCCAATGAAGAGTAAAATGATCTTATAGACATAATTTACAACTGAATTCTTTATGTATTATTATTTGCATTATGTGTTAAAACAATTAACCATTTTTACAGTACAATAATTAATTTTATATATATATATATATATATATATATATATATATATATATATATATATATATATATATATATATATATATATATATATATATATATATATATATATATATATATATATATATATATATATATATATATATATATGTATATATATATATATATATATATATATATATATATATATATATATATATATATATATATATATATGTGTGTGTGTGTGTGTGTGTGTGTGTGTGTATGTATATGTATCTCTTTTGATTCATGATATAATATATGTGAATTTTCTACCATATATTCTTAATTGATTTTTTTTGCATTAGTGCATAGACACAGTTTGTGCAATTTAAATATTTTTTTGAGAATTGACTTGATGGGCAATCATATAAATACTTTATTTTATTTGTAATTTTGCAATCATCCATTGAAATATATTCTTTTTGTCACACTGAGGGCAGTGTGAGGTAGCGTGACCGAGTGATGTTGTGGTGTAGAATAGATAGGGAAATTAGATAGAAAAGATAGAGAGAGAGAGAGAGATAGAAAGAGAAAAAGTTAGGAGAGAGAAGGAGAGAGAAATAAGAATAAAGAGAGGGGCAAAGAACACAGTGATAATGCCCAAATGCTGTTGTATGTGTTATCAATACGCGGGATGTTTACATGGACCATTGCAGTATATCGTGTTGAAGCCATAAAAACAGTCGTAAAAGTGAGAACTAATGGCCTCGCGATTGAAGCTAACCAAAACATGAGTCAGCACAACCTAAATGCTTACAGCAGCTGGTTCTATAGCCCCACCTTCTCAGGAAGGCGTTTTTGTGGAAGTTCCAGGAATTTGGGGGTTGGCCCAAGTGATATACTTCTTCGACCTCCAATCAATTATGTTTGGGAGGGGTCTTTCACACACCCTCCTAAGATCACCTCCAATCAAGTCCTCTAAGGAGAGATTTGAATCACACCCACTACAGTCCTTCCAATCAGCTACTTGAAGGGGAGGCCTTGCTGATTAATCCTTCCAATAAGGCTAGAAGGAGGTGGAGATTGCAGATAGCAAATTTTTCTTAGGGTTCGACGAGTTAGAGACCTACGAGGAGAGGAGAGTTCAGAACTGTGTCCTTCAAGAGAGAGTACGTCTCCCCTCGCTTCAGTGTTCCCCATATAGACTGAGTCAAGAGTGATTCGTTTTCTATCATTGTAACTTGTTAATTTTGTACTGATCTTTATAATACTAAGTACTAATTAAAGTGAAGAAATTACTGATCTCGTCTCTATACGCCTTTCTGAGAGATATCAATACTTAAAAATAATAAATATACAAAGATAGCACATCATCCGCGAAGCGATCTGAAGGACACCTCGAAAGAAACCAAGGTAAGAAGAGAAAGACTAAAATCCATACAAACATACAACAAAGAACATAAAAGGGGAGAAGATAACCCCCTAACAGTTATTCATCATATTTTTAGCTGAAAGTTTTTTAAGAATAGCAATATTTGCCCTGCATCGATGACCTTAACTATTTCGAGCTAACGACTGTGAATCAGCAGACTGAAAAATTATAAGACCAACTCTTCTCTTGTAACACCTATTACTTGGGTGTCTGCACCAGGCGCTTCATTCACTTCAACACCTTACCAACACCTACTGGCCGTCTGATGGGGTCATGCTGGCATGAGGCTGGCCTAATCAATGCATTCATTTGGAGCCTCTCCTGCTTTTGCCTCCCGACTCTGCCGTATTATTTGCCTTTTTCATATCCTAAAAGCATGGTCTCTCTCATTTCAACCCTGCGCTTTCGCGTGCAGCGCTGATGATGCCGGGATAACAAAGCAGAATGCATAAAGGATTAGATTATCTCTGTCCAGAGGGAGGTGTTGTTCAAAAAAGTTGATGATTACAGATATTGGAAGCGTTTGTGGATAGGTTAGGTTGCTGAAGAGAAGGCCGCGAAAGACAATTTCCTCCTGAATTTCCCAAAGTTTTTGAGGTGAAACAACAACAAAGTTAAGAAGGTTCGTGAGGCGAAGTCAGACGCTTTTTGTTTTATATTTTATAATCATTGTATTCTTCTTCCATAGTTACCTTCCACTGACCATTTTGTCTTATTGTGAGTTAATAACAGAATAGCAAATACAGTAGGTAAAAGAAAAACCTGTTTAGGAGCTAACAAGAAGCATGCCCGCCCACACTTAAGACTTTACAGGCAGTTTACGTAACATTAAACGAGAGAGAGAGAGAGAGAGAGAGAGAGAGAGAGAGAGAGAGAGAGAGAGAGAGAGAGAGAGAGAGAGAGAGAGAGATTTTCAAAACATGTTTTCTATGTTGAATAAAACTATTTCATATATGGTAACCTGAGTACAGTTAGAATTATCGGTTCGTCCACGTGACTTAAATTCACCGACAAATAATTCTTTTCCTTTGAAAGGGAAAACACTTGAAGGAAGGTGCTCATCACCTTTTGTTATGAATTCCCTCATTCACTCATTGATGGGCGTTGTTTGTCATTGTGGCCCATCGCCCTTTCCAGGCTTATAATTGAAGGTTACAGTAGTTGTCATGGAAATTTGTGTGCCAGCATTGTCGTGTATTCACTGGTGGTCTCCATTCCAAGTAATGGCCAAATACAGTTACTGAACTCAATATACATCATTAGAACGCCTTGCATTCAATCCCCGTTATTTTTCGGGAAGATTCGTGTCTCGCCTCACTCAGTCTCCTTCGATTAAGCTCAATAAATGTCAAAGGACAACGGACTCGTTCACTCTGGCTCCTGACTACGGTGTCTCCTTTTTATATGAAGGGACGTTTCTGGTCTTGTTGGTCATTCTTGAGGTGAACTTTTGACTAATGGGTTATAAAAGTTTTGTCCTCTCTCCTTTCACTTCCAAAGTATCCAATTTCTACTCTTCGTTGTAAGTACTTTGTTATTGCAGGTTTTATTTGGTTACCCGCACCTAAATGGCATTTTTATCATGGGCGAGTTAACAACTACACGCAGTTAGTTGAGATGTAACAGTACACATATATTTATGAACTTCGTCTATCCTTGAAGAGAAGACCTCTCTTCTTTGGAAATTGAGTAGAATAATGGCGATCATTTCGGAATACCTTCATGTCTCTGATTCCTTCGAACTCACCATATCGCCTGCCCCTCCCTCGTCTCTGCCATTCCTCTAACGACCGCCCCTCCCTCACCCCCTTTCCCCTTTCTCAGCTCTACGTTGGATGAGTCAGTAGAGCTGCGGACTGTCACTCGATGGGCCGGAGTTCAATTCCCCGACCGGCTGATGAAGAGTTAGAGGAATTTATTTCTGGTGATAGAAATTAATTTCTCGCTATAATGTGGTTCGGATTCCACAATAAGCTGTAGGTCCCGTTGCTAAGTAACCAATTGGTTCTTAGCCACGTAAAATAAGTCTAATCCTTCGGGCCAGCCCTAGGAGAGCTGTTAATCAACTCAGTGGTCTGGTAAAACTAAGGTATACTTAACTTTTTTCCCCTTACTCACTGAGAGGAACGTTATTTACATCTGTTTTTTGAAACTGTGAAATCTTGGATCCAGTTCAACCTTCAGAGCAAAAGGGGAGAGACACCTAGTGGACAGTTTTGGTATTTTCTGAAATCTATTTTATTGTTTTTCTTTTCTTTCTCTTCGTCGTTTCTGGATTCTGCTGGGTTTTCCTTTTCGGTTTTAACATCTCTCTCCTAGTTCTTTATTTTTATCTATCGTTCTTTTCTGCAACGTTTGCCACCTAAATGAAGAACGTCGTTAATTTCTAGAAAATTTTGAAAGGCATTCTTTGTAAAGTAATGTTGATAACCACGAGCGGATATGGAATGGTAAACTGTGAACCGGTTAATAAAACTCTAAGGACCAAGAATGTATAGATGTAGTTCAAAAATAATGAAAGAAAGGTGTAGAAGGAATACAATTTTCGTGCTAGGAGGTACAGAAACTTTCTAGGTATACCAGTAAAAGCGTGGAAGGAAGAGCAGTTAAATGATATGAGATAGATCACAATCACAACCGTTCTTCCTGTAACTACTCATCAGAAAGATTTTTCTTTCCTTTTCATAAATACGGCATCGCATTGCTTAGGGATTCTGCTCGACGAAACATTCTTTGAGGTTAATGAAATGACCTTTCAGGCTCGTCTCGTGTGAAAGGGCCACAGATTTTGAAGAGTAATAACAATAAATGCTTCAACATTTGCTGCGATTTATGCTATAAAAATGAAATGCTTTCAAGGTGAAAGGAATAGATATGTAGAACAAAAATATTTCGTTCTCTTCTCGTGGCACTGACTAATAACCTATTGTTTTTTTTTTGTTATGCGAATGTGATTATTCAGAATTGCCCTGAGTGAAACCGAAATAGAAATTCTGATTTAATTACCACAAACTGTTATACCTAAGGTGTTTCTCTCATTATTTAATTTTTAGTGTTATCACACAAACTGAACTCCGATGTCTTTTATACATCATATATATATATATATATATATATATATATATATATATATATATATATATATATATATATATATATATATATATATATATATATATATATATATATATATATATATATATATATATATGTGTGTGTGTGTGTGTGTGTTTATGGGCCGGGTATACATGCATATATCTAAGAAAAATATTTTTAATTAGAAGTGAATGTAACATAAATAATAATGCGTACTGTACGTCACCTCTGTTCAGTAACGTAACTTTGGCGATCTCTTCTGCGAAATAAACCGCCTAGTCTACAGAAATGAATGAATAAATAAAATGTGGCGATGTAGCAGGATGAAACCGAAGTCAGCATATTAGTATTACAGTCGTCAGAGTCGAAGCGAAAATGTCTTTATTAGAGCCCACACGTGAACCAATCCAAAGATATGCTATGAAAGGAATTCATTATGACTTCAAGAGTAATGATATCTTTTTCTTTCTTTCTACTAAGGTCTTTTGCATCTTCGCCAGCTTTTCTGTCATAGCAGATCCAATGAAATATCATCATTTTACCATTTATTAAATTCTGTTCTTCTTATCTTTGAAATTTACCAATACCTTGATCTTCCTCTCTTATCACTAGGTATTTTGTTATAATAATTTCCTACACGGGCTTTTAGTGATATCAAGTAGATTTATAATTCATTAATAATTCCATAAGCGAATAAAAAACCCTAGTTATATAGAAGATTAGTTCATAAAGCCTCATTTACTCCATAAGGGATATTTAACAGGCAACCGAGACTTTTCAAAGTATGTTTTATATAACCCCAGAAGGATTAATTTAATAAAGCTTCCAGATACAGTCTACTCAACCTCAGGTGAAAATATAATTATTCCATAATTATCTATTTGAAAGTTTGCTCCTCAGCGGCCTTCCGCCCCCCCCCCCCCCTCCAAAGTATTTGCGACTTTTAAAAAATACGTTCTGTGTCAGCCGAAGCTAATGCTACCTATTTTCACATTTCCTTTAATTTCTACTTTACATCAGTAGTAGCGATAAATATTTACATGTTGATCCACATCTGCCGCTGTAGAAACTTAGGATTCAAAAGGTGATTCGAAGAATGAACCGTTGTCTGTTGCTTTCTTCGAATAAATATTCAAAATCAAATTGAAAAGGAATCACAAACTTCATATAGGGTGGAGCTAACGTCAGCTATGCATGAGAACTGAGTTTCAACGAAGGAATTATCACAAGTCGTTTTTCAGTACACGAAAGGCAATTTAGCACTGATCGTCATAGTATGGAGATGACTGGAGGCTATCACAGCTGCCACTCGATAGCAACTGCAAATAATGAGATACTATAACGCTCTGATATCGAATATTGGACATATGATCGTTTTTTTTTTTTTACAGCATATAAAAAAATAGGAGTCGCATAGACTCGAATGACAGATACCGCGAGTTTTTATTGTTACTTAGTGTCAGCATTAAATTATCGCCAGCCTAAGAAATTGCAGATACGGGCGGCTGTGACTAATGCAATAAATATTGATGCAAAAAAATGCAAAAGATGAAATAGATCCGTAACTCTCTGGTATATTGCTGACATATTAATATTTATCTAGACAACCAGAGGTCCTTGCGTATATAAAAATGATTTTATTGTATTCTGTGATAATGATGTGGTGTTCCTAAATCAGTAATTTCATCCATAATATGCAAATATAAAACTGATGTTGCTCGTGAGAAGTTCGTGGTCCCTCAGACAATACCGGCCTTTTATAAGTTAAACCATTTATGCCTCTGCACGCCCCTATTGTATTTCGTATCTTAGAATTATGGAAGCTATTGAAGGCTTGACACCTGCGAACACAAAAAATCATAGTATGGGAAATAACTGAGTAACTGTGCACTGAGCGTGGAATTATAACAAACACAAGCAGGACGTTAACAGTTGTAGTCCTGATTCTCTTTCGCTAATGTGAAAATGGAGTAAATGTTGGTGGGAGAAAAGAAGTGATAAATAATCATGTCAGGAAAAGAAAGGATCCAATAGAACTATTAGTAGTTCTCTCTCTCTCTCTCTCTCTCTCTCTCTCTCTCTCTCTCTCTATCTCTCTCTCTCTCTCTCTCCGCTGAGAAATAGATTATATTTACAATACATAGCTATAAGGCTATTATCCATTTGGTAAGAGTGAAGAAGAGTTCCGCAAACTCTTCGATTGTCACGTCCCGATTAACAGGAGATCAAAGACATATTTCAACAGGGATACTTCCTAACCTAACCTTCCCTTAAGCTAATCTTGATAACGGCTCTGCAGCGTTACCGTCCATCCAACTTGCAAGAATGTGAATGCCTTTTTTGAAAAAAAAAATATTTTTTTAAGTTTCGGAAAGAGTTTCTCTTCTTGAAACTTAAATGGAATGAGAGAGTTAGTAGTATCTGCTTGTGTCTGCTATCTAGTCTGAATACGTATATGAATATTTCAAGGAACATACTCCTTTAGATATTGCAAGTGAAGATCTAATTATGGATTGTTAGGCTTTGCCCTGTCACTCTCTCTCTCTCTCTCTCTCTCTCTCTCTCTCTCTCTCTCTCTCTCTCTCTCTCTCTCTCTCTCGATGTCTCCGTGATGCTTTTAAATTCCCCTAATCTTCACACTGATAAAGGTCTCCTTGTCCCTTGACCAAAGAATTGTACACAAAAATTATATCTACAAACAATGATTGCCTTTTAAAAACAGCAATGCTTTTCTACCCCAAAATGAGCAAGACACCAGTTTCATTTATTAAGAATTCTGCAGATCTGGTGAAAAATTAAACAGCACCCGATTCAATAAAACTCCGCATTAATTAACTCTGGTATGATTCCCAATTAGTGATCTCGCTTGCTGTTTTATTATAAAGACAACATCCAATTAGGGTGATTCAAAAAACTATAATTAAACTCAATGTGAATCATTGCAAATGTACAGTCCTTTCGTTCCATAATTCAACTTTTATATAGACATGATTTAAACAATGATATAATTTAAACAGTGCAACATTATTCAGTGTATTATAATAGTAGGCAATGATGAAAATATTTTTTACTTAAATTATTTCATTAACCATTTCATTAAGATTAGCACAAGGAATAGAAAACTGATGGCTTCCGACATATACGTGCGTCTGTATCTATTATTAGAGAAGAATGTAGCTTGCAAACCATGTACCCACCAAACCAGTGAATGATCGTCACAGCATTCACTGAAGGTGGAATTTGCTGTCTTTAGTGTACCTGAGGAGAATAATTCAAGAAGGAAAAAGTAGAATAGTACCTGAAAAGAGCAAGACTGATGTTTTGGTAAATACAATATAAACAACAGAAACAACATTGTGTCAACAATGATAGTAACTCAATTGCTAATCATACATCTAAAGGTAAATAGATAAACAAGGAGGTGAAAGAATGTTTGGTCGAGTGTCCTCAGCAATGGACCCAAATTCTGACCTGTGGATGGCCTTGGCACTGAGGTTATGGCACATAGTTGGAGGACACTTACCGTATTGCAACAGCTGAGGCACAGAAGTGTTAATAGATTAATCAAAACATCACTGGAAAAGGGGTGTTGTGCGTCCCATTAGAAATAAATGAGAAATAAAGTAAGTTAAGATAACTGTGGTCACCGAATCAGTATTATGGACAGCATTAACAGGCATCGCCAAAATATTTAAAACAGCGACCCACAATAGCAGTAACAAATAACAGGTCTCAGTGACCATCATAATAACTGTTCGAGTGGTTGCCTATAAGGACAGTCTGATTTGAACGAGCAAAGAGGCATAAAGTGGTGAGGGATTGGGGATAGGCTTCCTCCCTTCTATCACGTAATATTAGCACTACGATGAGAGGTCTCTAATACTTATGGTTCTCTTCTCTCTCTCTCTCTCTCTCTCTCTCTCTCTCTCTCTCTCTCTCTCTCTCTCTCTCTCTCTCTCTCTCTCTTCTCTTCTCTTTTGAAGGAGAGTGGCAATGAATGAAGACTGATGATGAAGTAACTTAATTGCAAAGCTATTCCCTGTAGTTTTTCTTACATTGTTCAAGCAAATACTCTTTGCAAGGCAATTTCCAGCTTTTCAGAGAAATATTATAGACATTTTAGGAAGGTCTTTCTTTCGACTTATCTCCCCGTGTTCATATGTTTGAAGTAATTAGACGGGGCAAAATGTAATCACTCTAACAAGTGATCCGTTCATCACAAAAACATATATATATATATATATATATATATATATATATATATATATATATATATATATATATATATATATATATATATATATATATATATACATATACATATACATATACATATACATATATATATATATATATATATATATATATATATATATATATATATATATATATATATATATATATATATATATATATATATATATATATACATATACATATACATATACACATATATATATATATATATATATATATATATATATATATATATATATATATATATATATATATATATATATATATATATATATATATATATATATATATATATATATATATATATATATATATATATATAGCTTAATGATAAATAATATTGCCAAGACCAGGAAGAACATTCTTTATTGTACAAGCTTTCGAGGTATAAAACCTCATCATCAGGCTGAAAAAACCGACAAGGATGAGAATCAATAAAATTACAATAAAATGAATTGTCATAATAAATCTTCAGCAAAAATACTAAGGAAATATATAAAATGAACAAGTAAATACAAACTAAAAGGGTGAGACGTAAAATAACGAAAAATTAAAAACACAAACATAAAAATATGGAAATAAAACTAAAGTGAAATGTAAACAAACTACCACTCACAAAGTAAAATATTTAACGACCTAATTGAGTACCTACTATGAAATTACACGATAGCTAGTTGAATACCAGACGAGTTGTTGTTCAATTCCGGCTTCATCTTTTTAATAGTCAGCGACTCTGAAATTAAAAGGTCCAGTCTATTTGAACAAAAAGACAGTACCCGAAAATCCAGGTCAGTGAAAGGATGGTCCTGTGTTAAACTGTGTTCTCTAATGGCAGAAAGGGTGGTTTGGAAAGGGGAAACCTAGTTCTAATAGAAAGACCTCTGTGTTCCAAAATACATAAATACTTACATACTTACATACCAATGACAAACTTTAATAAAATCATTGACATAGTTCTCATTTACCTGGAGAAACAATTGCTTTAAATCATTAAGGCTAAAACGCAGAGATCAGGGAGGAAAAAATCGTAGCATTGACCCAAATTAATTCCCACGAGAGAGGAAGAGGGAGAAATAAAAGACGACAAAAACACAAATAAAAGAGACAAACTTAATTCAGAATGATTCTTAAGAGTTCATTAATGAGGAACAACAATCTGATCTCTGTCTCCTCTTGTATAATGACATCAATTATTGGTCGTCTCTCGAGTTTTCCTTAGAAAAGCACTTCCATTGACTTTCTTTCGTGGATTTGTTTACCATTTTACTTTCGTTTTAAATCCGCTTCTATTACACTATTTGCTTATCTTTACTGTTTACTGTCTTGATAATTACTATAAATAAATTATGATGTAGCTTTTGTGGGTCTCAGTTGATTGGGTAAAATCCAGAAGCTCACAACAAGCATCTTCTCCGTTCAAGAGTTTACCACAAATTCGCCTTGATTTAAACCCATACCTGTTCAGGATAACCCGCCGTTCTGAAAGTCATCTCCATTATTTGAAGCGATTTTTGGAACATGTTTTTCTTGCCTGAAAGCATGAAGTTAGAGTGCCGTTCCCTTTTATTTTTCCAATACTTTTCGCTTGCGTCATATTTTCTTAACTTCATCTATTTTGTTTTGACTGTATTTCGTTTTCTATCTCAGAGCTCCAGGCATTTTTCCTCAAAAGCACTGGAATTGCCTGCTTGTTAAAATAAACAGTGATATTTCTATTCGACGCCAGCTCTGAATATTTCATGAAAGCAACTCGCTCTGATAAGCAACTGCAAAATCATATCGAAGCATTTCTGAATGGTTTCAATAAAGTTTAATGCTTTCTTTTGTATCATTTGCGGAAATGCAATGATGACTGGCGTTTCGTTAGAAGCAAAAGGAAATTTATGAAGTAATAAAGGAAGAATGATGGTATCAGGTCATCTTTTGTAATCCAGTTAAATTATGGCCTTTATTGGTCTGATTTTCTTGATATTGTTTTACCCCATAGATTCTTCTTAACGTAGAAGAAGACTAGGAATTTGGTAATGGTGTTAGGGAAGAAAGAAAATAAGAATGATAATAGAAAGGAACTAACAGACTAAAAGCAGAGGAGGAGTGAGCGAGAAAACATTGCAGCTTGTTATAAAATAACACCTGAAAAGTCAGTCAAGGGACTGAAAGATCATTTGCCATTTATACTGCTGCACCAACCATTAAAACTCGAGAGTGGGGTTTGTCTTGTGGGTCGAGGCCTTATATCAATACTTGGTTCTTTTTTCATTGTCACTCCATGCATAGATTCAGAGGGGAATATAGGTTTTATGGACGTGATTGCGTGACATGCAGTGCAGAGGTCAGACAGGGCACGAAGTGGATGCTTGGGTGTTTTCGGATTCCGCACCGCCTGAGCTCGACTGGGCACTTTCGGTGCAAATGCAGAATTGTCAGCTTTGACAAGGTCACCTTGGATACAGCCCACGTATAGCGGAAGTAGGGTCAGCATGGAATTTTCCAGAAGCCCTGTTCGGTTACAGATCCAAATTTTAAGGAGTGCCACTGCGTTGATGTATGTTCGTTTGTTCTAGTTGGAGTGACTGATAAGGCAAGTACGAGATCTTTTATGATAATACGGGTCATTATTGGTGCTGGACGGTGATGGACGGTGAAAATCTAAGCTCCCATTACCTGTTGAAAATGTAAGCTTAAACAATTGCTGAAATTCAGTGCTTTGCTGTGTATTTTGTTATTTCTTTTTATGTCTTGTTTTTCTTATGATTTACGTATTTTCTCTATTGAGTTTTGTAATGTTAGGGGAAATATCCCGCATCATTTCATGCTGGGTTAATGTGAAATTTTTTTGTTTGACAGATGTGTCATGGGTAAACCACCCACAGGTGTGCAAAAGCACGGGCAATGGTTTGGGTGATTGTTTAGACATCTGTAGGAATTTGAGTTATGACTAATGGACGTTTGCATTAATATGGAACACTTAGTGTCAGTGTGTAGGAAAGGGAATTTGGTTTCTCTTTTGTTATCACTTATTGACGTTGGAGGTGGGGGTTTAATAAGCTGCTATTAGCTCATTTTGATCTAACCAGTCTCATGTTGGGCCTGCGAAATAAAGTCTATTTTTGTGTCTCAGGTTTAATTTTAAACATACCCGTTTAGATGTATTATTGTATTAGAGCCCATGAGAGAGAGGGAGAATTCCAGAGAGAGAGAGAAAAAGCTGATCTTCGGTCAAGACTGCCAACTTCTACAGGTAGGTGAAATAACTGAAACCTTTGGGGCATAATATATGTTCAGAATTGGAGCAGGAAAAGTGCCCTTTTTTATTGCAGTGTTTAAACCTTTAGAGAGCACGGCTTAGATTTTATATTCTTTCATTGCAAGAAATTCACGATTCTCAAAATGGGGTGAGGGAGACAGAGATTAACTTCACAGGAGTTTGATTAATATTAATATTACAAATTTTTAGTCGTTGAATATGTTTAATATACCCAAATGGCTTTACGGTCCATCGTTCGCATGAAGATTTGATCAAAATTGCTTGGGTAACATATTAACCCTTATGCATCCGTTTATGGGCTCTAATTTTATCTGGGAGTGAACTGCTTGCAAAGACAACCTGGTTAAAGTTCAAAAGCATTATATGACGTTATTCTGATTGAAGAGGTTTTGGAGTATTACTGTTTTATTAAAATGAATGAAGTTTAGCTCTTATTTAATTAAGTAGATTCCATTACTAAATAATGTAGACTTACCTTATTTGAGTTTTCCTTAATAATATGGACATACCTTTAATGTATTATGTTCATCATCAGGCGAGTTAAAGAGTTCGGAAAACTTCCAGAATTATTATAATAATCATTGTCGCTAACGATATGTTATTTGCAAAGATATTGGTAGTCATAATTTCCCCCGCCTCTCTTTCTCTCTTTCTCTCATTCTTACACACGTACACAATGCTAAACAGTTCTTTCTCGATTGTAGGCCAGAGTAATAAGATAAAGGTAGAAGTTGTTCTAAGAAAGGCAGATAAGTACTCTTTCTATTAACTATTTCCTACAATAAGTTTAGCAAGATTAGGAGCTTGTAACATATGACATGAAGTCAGGAATAACTTTAGTGGATAAGGATTCTTGACTGTTAAAGAATTATCCTTTCTATAGTCTCTATACATACGACAGGAAGTGTTAGGCTTTTTGGCTAAAATACAGGGCGATGCCCAAGGAGACTTACTTGGTGCTGCCAAATTTAGTTTTAATAAATAATCAGCCTCAGCCTTTAAGGTTGTTAATAAGAGATGGGACACCAGATAAAAAGGTTGACGAACTTCTAGCACAACATCGTGTTTCACCAAGGTACAGCAACCAGGATTGTCTGAGCATGGACCAGGATAAGTCTTTAGAATAGCCTCTAGTTCTTCTCTTTCTACCTTAGGGAGATGACAAAAATACTGTGGGAGAGAAAGAATCTGAGAATTACTAGCATCTTTCCACAGCAAAATATGATTATGAGCCATAGCTTCTTCTTCATGTGGTTTGAGAGGAGTGAGATGTTTCATAATCAACTGCCTCCAATGCTGGGGTTTCCTGTATAGGAGAAGTCTCCTGAATTGGAGTAGCTGTCGCCCTTGAATTTTGAGTGGAGTGATCAGGATCTTATCAGATGAACTAGCCGTGGAGAAATTGTTGCAGATTGGTATGGCTTTATAAGATTAATGTGCATTAACTCCCTAAGTTTCCTTTTATCTAGAGCTTCAATTGCATAAATTGTTTAAGAGGCCCTTGTGGTGATCTTAGAAGGACCCATAAATTTTTCTCTTAATGGAGTCTCAGGAATTGGTCGATACACAAGTACCTCATCTACTTAAAAAGCTGACTTTGGCCTTTTTATTGCAGTGTTTTTTCATATGAATCTGACTGTGTTAAATTCAGATGGGTAAATTCATAAATATGGTAAAATTTAACCTTGAAACTTTGAAGGTAATGATCTTTATAAGTACCTCTTAAGATCTTTTTTTTACCATTCTAGGGTATGTCCTAGGTCTTAGGCCGAACATCATCTCGAAGGACATTCCCGTTGACGCATTAGGTGTATTCCTAATACACGAGGATCTCTAGGTCTTCATCCAAACCTCGTTGAGTTTCACAGATGTACTTGTGTCTGAGACTTTTGATAGTCTGGTGTACCCATTCGAGGGCTTCATTAGTTTGTGGGTGATATGCTGAAGCAAAAATATGGTAGATGTTGAACTGCTTTTAAGTTTAACTAAACAAATCACTAGTAAAACTGCTCCCCTGGTCACACTGCGGCTCTTTAGGGAAAGCAAAGATGGTGGATATTTTAAGGAGATTAACAATAATGGTTTTGGCAGATAATGGTTTTGGCATGCCTAAAGGAAATCTATTAGTTAGACACACGACATATAAGATGCACATGTTTTGCTTTTTATTTTTGGGAAGAGGACCAGCACAATTTACGATTACCTTTTCAAAACGAGAATTAGGTACCATGATAGGAACTAATGGCACTGGTGGTATTTTCTGATTAGGTTTACCTGTTACCTGACGTGGATAGCAATCTTCTATGCAGTGATTTACATCAGGTTTCTTACCAGGCCAATAGTAATCTACAAACATACAAACATTCACTATATATAAGATTTCAAGTCATAAATATGCACGTGATTAGATAATCCGCTGTAGCTACAGGCATTTATCAGAGAAAGTGCTTATACAGTATATGTCTTGCCCTTGGCCCTTACCTAGAAACGTTTACCTGTGGTACATTCAGTAAATGACATTGAAAATGCAGGTTCTTGCTTGCCCCATTATTCAATGGCGGTAAAAGCGATTGACCACTTGGCTACGAAGCTGAGGATGGGTCTGTTCGAACTCTTTTAAATATGGCTGAATTCGACAGTTATACGTATGTATGTGTGGCAATATACCTTTGTCCTCCTCATGGTCAGGTCGGTAAAATGACTACGTGCTGATACTCGGGATGTGGGTTCTAATCCTGCTACTTGCATAGTTTACATGCATCTAAGACTTGTAGTGAAAAGCATATTCATAAAGTGTATAGAAGTCGAGAATATATATATATATATATATATATATATATATATATATATATATATATATATATATATATATATATATATATATATATATATATATATATATATATATATATATATATTTTATATATATATATATATATATATATATATATATATATATATATATATATATATATATATATATATATATATATATATATATGTATATATATATATATATATATATATATATATATATATATATATATATATATATATATATATACATATAATTTCTACATTCTTCGAAGGGATATATACGTATACATATATGTTTGTGCGTGTATGTGTGTGTATAATTATATAACTGCTACATTCTTCGGAAATGCTGGCCTAATTGTTATAAAGTGTTGGGCAATAGGGCAGCATGGAAGACATGAAGAGATCATCATAGGAGTTGAAAACGGAGTTTTGTAACCAACCTCTGAAATGCCCAGAAGATGATCCCTTCACTAAGTAAGAACCACATCTCTCAAAAGAACTGAAGTTCCAAATAATCTGGGGATAATGATAATCCAACGTCTGACGTTCGGCCCAGCATATCTTTTAAAAATATAATGGAAGATATTTGGACTAATTCAGTAGATATCGTGTCAAATATAAGTATTTATTCAAAAGGATATAGACGTAAAACGAAAACAGATGATGAAAGCATAAATGCAAGCTACACTTGTATCAGTCTCTGAACCTATGAAAAGTCATATAATTAATTAGATAAATTGAAAGAAAATAACCAAAACAATCTACGCTGTGTCAGACCCTTGATGAGGCGCAGGAATTCAATGAATTAGTCTACGTTTAAGATGCAATACCAAACTTTAAAGAAGGAGCAGAATTCGTCTGACTACTTACTACACATTCAGTGGTATGTAACTGGACTCAAGATTCCTTCTAGTGCCAGTGTTTATCAGATGCTTCAACAAATATGAAGAGAGCAACTAAAGGACTGTAATTTAGGTGAAAAAATCATAACGAGTAAATTCATGCCAAGGTTAAAATGTTATTTATGCTGTAAATGAGTAAATAACTTAATGGATTTCCGTTTAAATCACAGAGATTTAATTCCAAATAATTTTGAAAAGCCTAACTGACAGTATAAAATTTTAATGTCTATTAGGCGATTTGAAACTGCGTTTTAGAGTGAAAATTAACTTAGAATCCTTTCGGTATATTAAGACCTTTAGATTCTGCCTATCTTATTGACTAGAATACGAACACGCAATTTACAATGAAAAATGGTATTTTGGAAAAATATAAAATCAATAAGAACATCGTCTCATTAAATACTGGAACAGCACCGAATACAAATTTCGGAGCATCGAAATGTAAGTGTTCCTTATTTCATTCATTTCATTTCTAAAGCCTAACTTCAGACCTATCCTTTCCTTTCCTTCCTTCTCCCCTTTGCGGAGATACGGGTCCAGTTAATTCAAATTCCTACGCCCCAAGTTTCACTGGATAACCAAAACCTGAATACGGTATTTAGGAACTGCAGTGAACCTATGAAAATCGAGGCTGTGTTTGGGTTTAGACGTAAAGATTAGGTTCATTTGTAGAATCGTCAGAGTGAAAAATAAAATGAATGAGATAAACAATAGGTCAGGACGTTACAGTCAAGGATTAAATTCTCTCTCTCTCTCTCTCTCTCTCTCTCTCTCTCTCTCTCTCTCTCTCTCTCTCTCTCTCTCTCTCTCTCTCTCTCTCTCATTCCAGTTGCCCTAATCTCGTTTGAGATATATAACTTGGCTTTTTTTAATCTTCTGTTTTGCACTTACGGGAAAACTTCGCAATATTTCCAAGCTACTAGACATTAAACATTAAACTTTTCTTTGGATAAAGAAAGAAGAACCAAAATATCAGAAATATTAAAGCAAGAGGAATTAGATTTTCCTCACATAAAACGAGAAATGAAATACTTCATAAAGTTTATCAGATATTCATGAAGTAAAATCATAGTGTTACTATATTATCGCAAAAGGGATAAATTATGAAATGCATAAAAAATTAATGCATGAAAACCCGGCCTTGCATTGCTAGCTGTACTGGTGACATTCGAAGTAATCTGTGTACGTAAAAAAAAAATATGTAGTTCGTCTAACGTAAAATGGAGTTATGAAAGATTAATCACAACAGTTTATACGAAAGGATCGAGATAAAAACTATTTGGATTTTTCATGTACAGCCAAGTCAAAAGTGATACTACATAACTGCATAGAATTTCGTTCAAAATTTACGAACTGGTAACTAACATGCTACATATTTTTCTTTTATTTGACTCCAAAGCACATTTATTTTGTAAAATTAGGCCAAAGCGTGTTTCAAAGAGTAAAATCTATCCTTTTTCAAAACTCTAGGAAAATATTACGCGTAGCCAAAAAAAAAAAAAAAAAAACTAAAGAAACATTTCCAAAACTTTCGTTCATCAGCACCAATGCATTCGACAAAAAAAAAAAAAAAAATCTTCATCAAACTTAGGTTCACATGTTAAAATAATAATAAAAAAATAAAGTTTTTCATAACATTAATATTGCTTGCATTACAAACATAGCATTTGAAATAGTCCTATTTGGTTACTTTTATGCCTCATCGCTGAAAAAAAAAAAAAATATAAAGGTATTACTGAGCTAAAATGCATCCAGTGATATCAGCGAGTGGGTGGGGTGGGTGTGACTCAACCATTCGAGTGGCGGAATCATGAAGCACCTGGAACCTAGGACTACAATGAATAGAGACAATTAAATCATCTTAAAAATATTTGCTTTATATTTTTTACAGGAATATTTGGATTTTCATAAAAAAAACAATAATTTATGTTCTATTTCTTAACCACTTCAAAATTTATGGTTTACTGGCAAATATTCGCCTATGGAGTTATACTTTTGTTAAAAAAGGCCTAAGTGTGTTAGTTTTTGTTACTTGCAAATAGGGGAACGCACATTTTTATATCAACAACTTCTGGCTGGAAAGCATATTGAGTTATCTGCAGATTCTTACACTTCAGTTAACTTATGATTGAGTCAAATATACAATAAAAGCAGGTACAATTTTCAAGAAAATAACATTCTTAGTTAAAAACAAGTGTTGCGTAGGGCTTGGCGTCAATGTTAATAGATATTTAGATAAGTAGTTATCGTCTCGATATAATTTAAATCATCTTTTATTTTTCAAAGAACGGTAATTTCTTAAAATAAGTCCTTTAGTAAAACGAGATTACATCAGATCTCAGAAGCCTTACATTATTTTTGTTAGACCTATAAATCATTTTGCAACATACAGGCACTTTGAGCGTAGCCTAAAACCTCAATATTCAAAGAAAACTTTTATGTAATTCATATTCCTATTTTGAACATTTTGTTGTTACTGTTGAGCTTATTAGGGTCACTGCTATACGTTGTAGAGGTAATTATGAAGTCCATTTTGAGTAGCAAGTTAATCGAGCTGGCACTGATGAGACTGCTAACCTTGTCACACCCTGCTTTTAGCTAAGCAATGAAAAAAAAAATGCTCATGTTAAAAAGATTACAAATTATACCAATACATAAGAGATAACGTATTCTTATACTCATAAGGAAAGTAGTGTTAGCCGTGAATTCGCAAACTTATCCACATGTATGACATTGAAAATAAAAATAAAAGAAGTTTAACACTACATTGCAATCTGAGATTTTGGGCGACACAAAAAGAATCATGTTGCATCACTAATGACAATGTCTGTACTACGGTCCATTGTAATCTCCACCATTTAAGCATCAGTTATATAATCTTTGTAATTGATCCGAATAACTTCTAAAGCAAAGTGAATGGATAAAGATATTTTACACACTAACATAGGGAAACGTTCTTACAAAACCAAATTCGGGATCCGAGTTTTACTCTGCGCCATATCTCTAATTTCGATGTCGGGTGTTTTATAAAGACAATATAGAAATTTGTATTGTGATATTTTGAAAAAGAATTTATAAGCCGTAAAAGCAGTGACAAGGGCAATTTGCCAAGAACGAAGGTATAGCATTTAGGGAGCTTTGAATCTTTAATTCCTTAAATGCTGTTCCATTTTGCTCCCAGTTTCTGGCACTGTTCATTTCCTAATATTGTCTTTACTTCATGGATAATAATTGCTAATAGTTTTTCTAATGCGCATTTATATGGTGTTCTTAATGAAATTAGACAAAAGACAGTAAATTTATTGACAAAACTTGCTCGCTCATTAATGAGTTTATTATCTACAGCTGCGCAGCATAAACATTCTACCTCTTTCCACAGGTAATCAGAAGTTGCTTTCAATCACAAAGCAAAGCAAAGGACTAAGTTTTCCTCCTTCGTCGTCAGTGAAACGTGAGCGATAAGAGGAACTGAAAGGGACCACTTTGAAATTCCTGAGGTTGTGGCAGAGCCCAGTCGTAATTGCGATATGTTATCAGGTTATTTCTGGCCAAAGCTTTCCATGCAACTAGATATCAAATCAGTCCCCTTCTCTGTGAGACTTAAATGTCCCTGACACCTGCTGCTGCTGATAAGTAACGTGTCAAGGTGATCAGGACGATCAAAGGACTTTCGACTTCATACTCTTGAGGAAGAAGTTTCATATTTAGGTGTCAGAACCGGCATTGCCAGGAGTCTATGTCAAGAATACAAGAGAATACAGCCTGCATGACCTAATGAGACTCCTTTTCTTGTTTTCTTTGAGTTGGGCTAATAAAAGGGCTTTGAGCCGGCTGTCATGATGGTCTGATCTCATAAGGAATATCGCCTATTTGGGAAGTTTTCTTTAATGTGGCTACTTTTTTTCTCTGTCGTTCACAAGTAGAAAGTTGATCTATGTATTGAGAGGGAGCTCTTAATTTATTTTATTAGTCGGAAGATTTTTAACACTAGAAAAACAACAAATAAGTCATATTGCTATTAAAAACACTTGCCATGTTTCTATGTGGGATATCAAATTAACTTTTGCATTATATTTTTGACATTTCTTTTTGAAAACCTTGAAGAATAAACATATAGATCTTCTGACATTAAGTATAGATTACTGGAAGAGAAGAGCTGAAATAAAGTTCCTTTACAGAATGGCATTTACTGAGAACACAAAGAGATAAAGAGATCCCTGATTTAGAACTAAATTCTCTGAGGGAGAGAAGCAGAAAATATTGTAGAAATTACTAACCAATTTCAGAGTGCCACATTTACACTGCAGCATCGTAGACTTTGTGCAAAGCGATGCGCTGACTTAATTTTAAGGATGCCTGCAGTGATACCTTGCTGTGCGCATTGCAGGCGGCCCTGGGCTTTTGTTTGTTCTTGGTACAATTCCTTCTTCGTTTTCCTTTCATTCGTCCCCCTGGTCTCTTTCCTCGTAGTTTTCTAAGTTCATCAATTTTGCCCTCTTCTATTTCATCTTTTAATAAAGAAATTAGCCAAAAAATAATCTTGACAGCCAACCATATCAGTCTACAGCGTAATAATAATAATAATAATAATAATAATAATAATAATAATAATAATAATAATAATAATAATAAATAAACGTGTTGTTCAATTATTATAATAATGGAATTGGTAATGTATAATAATAATAATAATAATAATAATAATAATAATAATAATAATAATAATAATAATAATAATAATAATAATAATAATAATAATAATAATAACAAATACTTTATCATAATCACTGAACGCCACGTTTACTTAAGTAGGGATAAACAGAACGTTCCAGGATATGCGGAAACTAGCGAAATATTTGTTTTCTTTTTCTTTTAGAAACCTCAAGGAGTTTCTATTGAAAATAGTGATTCTGTGTTGTTTATCAGAACTTTTTCTTTAGTGTTCTTATACATTTCATGATTTAAACTTACAGTTGCTATGTGTTATGTTTACTTGGAAAACTTTCATAAATGACAATTTTTTTATTCAGTTAAAATATCAATATGTGTTGGATGTGACATTTGAAAGTTTTGATGTATAGCAACCAGTTTAATCCGAACATTCAGTAACATATCTTACATTTAAAATCTAATGAATATTAACTTACTATTAAATAAAACTAGGTAAAGCGATCCGTCCGTGAAAACATTAATTGTAGTTTATCTTTTTTTCTAGTTGCTTTTCGTTTCAAGGAAATGGTTTGTCATCTGTTCACAGAGAAACCCAATAGTTAAAGAAAAAAGGATCATTCTGAAAACAACATTGCCTCTTGCATGAGATGCGCGTCAAGATGACGATTCCTCTTGTCCTGAGACAGGTTTGAATAACAGACCAAAGAGCACTATGACACTTGACACTGAAGTCGAAATTTCTTTGCCATTAAGTCAGTAGGTTGCTCCTACGTTGGAAATGGAAGGTGCTGGGGATAATTATTACTGTCCCACAGGCACTAGACGAATGATCGAGACGTGACCTGGAGAAGAAGAATGACGTTAATCTTTCCATGAGAAGTCCTCTTCCTTCAAACTCTGTAGACAAAGTTGACTTTTATTTTATGAGAATTAGAGGAAGATTTTCAATTAAAAAATAAGGATGTTTCCTTTTACATTAGATTAGGAGGCAGCAAGTCCACTGCGGTAACTCAAGGAGAATTTCGAAATGGGTTATTTTTTTAAATTCAAATAAACTGTAAACAGATCACGATAGAAAGGGAAAAGACTGTGGGTTTAAAATTGCCTTTAAAGCAGATAAACATTACCCGAAATCACTAATTATTGAAAAAGAGTGCCCCTTTATTTAAAAAATTCAGTTTGGCTTTGCATAATAAACAGTAATGTGTTTTATTTAATTTTTACTCTTTGTTCACTCATGGGTAACGCTAACATTCCCTGGTGAAAGTAAGTGATATGTGCCTAAAATTTAACTTTTAGCTTTGAAAAGAACAGTTTTCCTTGTAAGACTGCAAAAAGGTTGCGTTCCCCTATGCCACTTATATTAGATGTAACATCTAACAATACAAAATATCCGGAGGCAGAGCGCTTCACACACCACAGTCCGTTTACAGTCCAACGTTCCCATTTTGGGAACATGACTTTCCTTTACAATCATAGCTTTACATATTCAAATATAATGGTTTTATCATGTTATGTATATTTTTATATATATAATTAATCGTTATAAGTGATGAAACAAAAATTTTTGAAATTTTTCCTTCATTTTTTGACTTACTTTTCTAAGATTTTTTTTTTTTAAATTAGTGATCCGAAATAAACATTTTATTTCAATGAGAATAAAATCATATTTTATGATTCTATTTATTTCATATATGCCCTGAATACTTTTTTGATAATATATTATATCTATTATGATTTTTACTATAATAATATCACTGTTAATATTTTTGTAACATGTTCCCAAAATGGGAACGTTGGACACTTAGGTATGCTGGATACCCTGATTTACTCAATATCCTGAATGAACGTGTTTTGCTGCTCTCTGCTGAGATTGACACAACAAGTTTAGTTCTGTAGACTAAACATCAGAAGTGCTGGGTGCTTAGCAGACAGTTTAGGCCCAGTATCTGTTGAGACAGCACCAGGACAAGTGAAATTTCATCGCAGGTCTTCTGTCCATGGCTAGTAAAAGCTTTTATGGGTGAGTTTTTGGCAATTGAGATTTTATTTTTTATTCATATTATCGTTATCAAAATCATCATTAACATTATCATTATTATTGTTGTCGTCGTCGTCATCATCATCATCATTTATCGTTATGTGGGTGTTACATCATCATCACAATTTTCTATAAGAATGAATCTGCACTTCATATGCATTTCTGTTATATGATACAAGATATATCTTACTGGAAAAACATAAGGCTCATAAATTATTCCTAAGCTGTTTTGATGCAATAATCTGAATGTTTTCTGACATATTTACTCTTATTTTTTTCAGGGCAAATACCCCTCGAATGCACTATCGATTCCTACGTGATGCTGCTGAAGCAGTTACTCAATCAAATTCTGAAGACATTGATATCGTCATTCTACCTCCTCCTACTGGCGATCAGCCTGCTGATAGTGATGAAGAAAATGAAGATGATGCTCTGGATAGAGAAGGTATGCCTGAAAAGATTAGTGGAGAGCTGGAAGTTCATGAAAACGAAGAGGAGGAGGTCGAAAACTTCAGAGAAAAAGGAAGATGGCGTAAAAGGGAAAATCTGTCATTTGATCTACACTCAGTTCCTGCAGGTGATGGTGAAGCTCATTTAGGAAAAGGCGTGTTTGAGATATATAAGCTGCTCTTCCCGGATGCGATCATTAATCATATGACCGCACAAACGAATTTGCATGCTCAGCGAGATAAAAACGACAAGGATTTCTGTATTGATGAGGAAGATATGACAAAGTTTTTGGGATTAGTTCTGATAAGCGGATATCATAGTGTACCGTCTGAGAATGACTATTGGTCGACAAGTGATGATTTAGCTATACCAATATTTCCTAACACTATGAGTAGGGAAAAGTTCAAATCCATCAAGAAATATTTTTATGTTGCAGATGACAATAACCTGGCAAAATAAAAAATGGCAAAGATTTTACCCCTGCATGATATCCTAAGGGATAATTGCCAAAAACATGGTATTTTTCATGAATTTCTGAGCATAGATGAATCAATGATCCCTTATCATGGCCATCATAGTGCTAAGCACTTCATACGAAATAAACCTGACAGATTTGGTTATAAGATGTGGATGATGTGCAGTGCTGATGGCTATCCATGCAACTTTTCAATTTACGGTGGTAAGGATGAAAACAGGAAGCTGCCACTTGGACCCCAAGTCGTTATGGACATGTGGGAGCCAGTAGTGAATAAGTATTCACGTCATATTTTTGACAACTTTTTCACCAGTTATGCATTGATGGTTGATCTTACAAAACAAGGCTTTCGTGCTTGTGGAACAATCAGAGAAAACCGTACAGGAAAATGTCCTCTTTTGCCAAAGAAGGAAATTGAGAAAAAAGAGAGAGGTTCTTACGACTACAGATCAGATAATATGGTCTTATGTGCAAGATGGAATGATAACAGTATTGTTACAGATGCCAGTAACTACTATGGAGTCAGTCCCATTCAGAAAGTTAATAGATGGGTGAAGAATGAAGGAAAAAGGAGAGTGGAACAGCCATATCTAATAAGTATGTATAATAAAGGAATGGGTGGGGTAGATGTATGCGACAAAATGTTGTCAACCTACAGGCCAAGGCTGCGATCAAAGAAATGGTGGTGGAATATATTCTCACAATTACTGAATCTCTCCATTGTAGCTAGCTACAGATTCTACCAGCATGTGAATCCTGACTCTCGCGTAACCCATTAGGGTTTCAGACGTGAAATAGCTCGTACGCTGGTAAAAATCCAAACATCCAGAAACAGGCAAGGAGGGCCAACATCATCTGTACCGAGGGCAGTACGATATGATAAGATAAATCACTTTCCTGAGCAATGCTTTCAAGGTAGGTGCTATGTCTGTAAGAAAAAAACACGCCTGAATTGCAAAAAGTGTGTAAAAAGGCTCCACAAGAAGTGTAGCATCACATTCTACAAGAAGTAAGTTCAATTGTTTCTCAAAGAATCAAATACACAGCAAAATAATTAATATTAATGGACCCTTGTCATTGCAATAATGTGATATTGTAAGATTTACACTAAATAAACAGACAATTTTTGTTATTTTTGTAAAAAAGAACGATTAATATTTTTTATACGAAAATTGTACCCTCTAAGTGTCCAACGTTCCCATTTTGGGAACACATTAAAAAACAATAAAGGAAATAATAAACTGAAGATTTTTGGTTTTATTATCATAAAGTGCACCTAAACGAATAATTTCTGATATATTCATGCCTCTAATTAAAATCCTTCAATATGCAGACATTAAAGGGATATGATCATTTCGATATTTATTAGATGACGAAAACTAGAACACTTGCAATGTAGCGCAGCCACGAAATAGCTAAATTCGTATAAGTTCATGAAAAAAATTAGAATATTTGCAAAAAGGTTTTACATAGGCAAATAAAAAGCCTCTTGTCACTGTTTTGCTAGAAAGAGATATTGCCGCAGTTATTTTCATAATTTACTCTGTACTATTTGGTCACAGGCTACTGTGCGAATTTATATGGCTGTGGTTGTTAGAGTTTCAGATAATTTCATTAGTCTACCTATATTTTAACTTGGTACAGGAGAGGAAAAAACTCTGTCCTTTGCACCCACAGACATACATACACACATGAAAAAGTAGGCTAGGAATTACTCGCGGAATGGTAGGCAAAAACTGACATTGGAGGTCAGTGCTAAAAAAGATAAGGAAAAATTTTGCGCTGTGCAGAGGAGGAACTCAGAGTAGACGACGTTTGTAACAATGTTTCAGACTAAGTCCAGTATCAAGTGTTGTGTTGTAGACCCCGGGGGACGCCTGCCAAGGAAAAGCACAACGCGGTGAATGATGATAAAAGAAAATCCTCCGCACAAAATTCAGAAGAGACGACAGCTCGGACAAAATTACGGTGCTGATCTGCATATGATGTTGAAAGATATTGATGAGTTAACGAAGAGTAACACCAAAAAAAGTCAAATACTATATTAAAACCACGGGACGAAATTTAATGTGTCGTTTGAGAGAAAGATGTAGTTCATAATTAGGAAGATAAAGAAAATACGAACAACGTAAGGAATGACAAGCTCATGAAAGGTCTGCTAGTTTTTACCAACCTTCGCTAACAAAATATGCATAAGCTCTGAAACCATAAGGATCACCGTAAGTAAAAGGTGTTTCTTCAGACATGGATGCATCGCAAAACAATTCCTAGCGTGGCACGTTTACTAAGGCATTTTTATGCTGATGCTTTTCTAAAACAGTCTCCTGCGATCAGGAGAAGCTGTAGCCATCATTAGTTCATCTTGTATCACTAAGGTTAAAAAGAAAGAAAAAAAAAACACGTACCTAAGTCTGAAACCCTGGGATGCTGTCAGTGACTATAATATAGGTGTGACGTTAAAAGCAGGTCAACACCACTGGCAATGGGGTTAAGCGATATGGTCACCTCGAAACTGATAATTGTTCATTATGGACAAGCTCTAGAGAGAAAAATAAGAATAAGAATTACAACTTTATTTGCAAGGGCACGCATAATAATAATAATAATAATAATAATAATAATAATAATAATAATAATAATAATAATAATAATAATAATATGTGGAACATTTACGACAAAACAGAATACGAAAAATATGACATTCAATGTTTTAATAATGACATTGAGAAGCTTACCGTATAAGTGAAGTTATGTTTACGTTGACATCTTATAGATCTTTGCATTATTTTGTCGATACTTTACCTTTGTCACAGTTGAGGTTCGTGTCATTTTTTTGTTTCTCGCCAGTTATCTTTATCTTCCATTGTCCGCACTTTCCTTTTGAAGTTCATCCATACTAAGCTTTGCCTTTCGTCGTAACGTTTACAAATATCATTTAAACAAGCACTCTCTTCCCTTATAACCCAAGTGGCAACTGACATTTTTTAAATGCAGATCTCTCTCTCTCTCTCTCTCTCTCTCTCTCTCTCCACGTATATACCTCTTTCTGCTTAGTTCAACGCATAATTTCCTCTTTCACATAATTTCTTACTATCCCCTGCATAAAAGCATTTTAAATTAAGTTTAATTAGATTGCGTCAACAAACTCTTAATTAAGAGATGGGGAGATGTAACTCACTGTAGGTACAGTTGGATTAAATTCACGCAGTGTTGATCTTGCTACTCGCGTCGATGATTATTAAATTCTGGTCGTATGATCTAATTCACTGTCTTAGGGAAGGGTCCGAATAGATTAATGATCATCTAAATCCAGCGAGGGAGAAGAAGCGTACGAATATGCCGCAAGAACTGACGCCAGTGACCGGCTTTTGGATTTGGAGTCATTGGGAAGGAAGGTGAAGATCTCCACGTCGCGTTCCCTTTCCATAATGATTAACTGGAAGGCAACCAAGTAAATGGCAAGATGAAAGTTGGTGCAATTACCATAGTTTTTTTTTTTTTTTTTTTTTTTTTTTAGAGCCTTGAAATGGTCTCTTGGAAAACAGTATATAAGGTATTTAGCAAACGTTTGTTTGTGCGGAAGCAGCATCCAAACCACAGCGGCACCACAGTACAAAAACTATTTCCTGGACAATTAAGAAGTTCTACTCTAAGTTTGTAGCGGTATCATTTGTGGAGTTTATTCTTATGTTTAATATGATGAACTGTTATACACGCAAAGTGTGTTACATGCCATTTTGATAAAAAAAAAAAATGGCAGTTTGCATTTAATATAAAGAAATTCCGTAAAATAACAACCGATTCAAGAAACTGGTTTTCCGTCTATTTTAGTTATATATTTTTTTTTAAGAAAACTATTGTGACGGCTTTGCCTGTCCGTCAGCACTTTTTCTGTCCGCCCTCAGATCTTAAAAACTTCTGAGGCTAGAGGGCTGCAAATTTGTATGTTGATCATCCACCCTCCAATCATCAAACATACCAAATTGCAACCTTCTAGTCTCAGTTTTTTTTTTTTTATTTCAGGCCACCACCGAACCGTCGCTGAGTTTCATGGACCGCAACTGTACAGTAAACTCGATTGCACTGAAGAAAGTTGGGCGCATTTTTTTACAGTATATTTAATATGATGCTCCATAAAAACCTAAACCCTTAACTTAGCAATTACATACGTATAAACGTAAGTATTTGATATTAGTTGTTTTTCGTGTTTTTTTTTTTTTTTTTTTTGTGAAAGAAAAATAAGAAAAATGTAATTCTGGAAAATAAAATCTACTATTTAGATTGGTACCGGAAGGCGAAAAAACATTTGCTGCCAGGTGAAAGTTGTTGACTAGCAATTTATGCCTTCTTATCAGTTTTTGACTTTCCACGACCTTTTCATACATGTCAAATTGCCTCGAGTCTCGTGTTTTGTTAATTTACTTTCCACTGAATTTTCCTGGACTTATTCATTTAATGTAAACGTTGCAAAGATGAAGAACTGAATTTTTTATAGAAAGTTAATATGAAACCTAATTTGCGTTTTTAAGATTGACTTATAATTTTCTTTACTAATTCATGACAGAAGATTATTGAGAGAGATAGATATATGTGGAATGGTTGTTGGAAGGTAGCGTTTAACTGCAACTGGACGTGTTCAGGATAAAGCCACATCGCCCAATGAAAAGGAATTGGTAGCGACCTCCAATAACGCTAAATGGTCGGAAGAGGTCGGGATATTGTGCTGAGCTGCGCCGGAACAATTTGCGAGAAGGCAACAGGACTTGCCTGGGGACTCTGCATCTGGATGATTCCTCTTCAGGTAAACCCGATGATAACGACTTTATTCATTTTTCAACCTATGCAGTCTTCATTTTATATCTTTCGAACATTTTACATCCATTTTTTTCACGATTTTAGAGAAAACTAAAAAAAAGATTTTTAAAAATGAGTCGTTTAATAACGTTTTACCTATTTACTGCTTGTATACATAGAAGCCCGAATCTTGCTGCACTCCTTATTCTCATAGTGATGACATTTTCAAAGATATGATCACCAGACTTTTTTTTTTTAAATATGTGCCCAAAAATACTGAGAAGTTGGGTATACATATTTCACACACATAATGAGCAAATGACCAATTATATTTTACGTGTAAAGATGGAGCAAGAATTCACATCCAGAATTAACAAAGAGGATGAAATGATTGACGATAGTTGTAACGGAATAAAATGATGAAAATACTGGCAATCAGAGAGAACCTAAAGTAAAAGAGAGCTTGTCAAAACACTTGAAAAGTAATACTGGCCAACTTTCCGCCATTCAGGAGAATGTTTATATAATCAAACACCCTCAGGGAGAGAGAGAGAGAGAGAGAGAGAGAGAGAGAGAGAGAGAGAGAGAGAGAGAGAGAGAGAGAGAGAGAGCTTCGTTCGCAGCTTACAAGGTGAACACAGATACAAACAGACACAGAAATATTACAAACATCATTAATGTACTGGATGATGGTTAATGCCATAGGGTCAGGAAACAGTTAATTTAAATCCGTTGTTCACAAGATATTTAATTTTCTTCAGAGAGAGAGAGAGAGAGAGAGAGAGAGAGAGAGAGAGAGAGAGAGAGAGAGAGAGAGAGAGAGAGACTGTTCTGGTATAAATATCAACGAGAATATTTATTTAATCAAACATACAATAATAAAAAAAATTATATAAAATCAGGCTCCATCACACAACGTATAATGACGGATATAAAGAGAGAAAGTCTTGGGGATCTTATTAGCGCTCCCTGTCGTCACTCGTTATAAGTTTGTAAATATTTTTTTTCTCAAAACTAATGTCCAAATGAGATTTACTGGTTTATAAAGCAAAGAAGTAGGCCTGCCCCCGAGTGGTAGAGTTGGAAGAGAAAAACTCTTTTCAAAATGAAAAGTTTCTTTCCTTTCTAAGATTTGTGATTGTCTTTGCTTTCTGCGCTTTTCATATAGTTAAGTGAAGGTTTATGTTTGATAATGTGTGTGACTTAGAAAAACCATCAGGGTTGTCAGAGTTTATTCAACTCCATAAACAGCACAAAGAATCTACGTTAAGGTCTAAAACAAGCAAGCAAAACATACCAGTTATTTTCTCCTAAGAATAACAGTGTGTGGCTGAACCAAGCAGCTTTCACCAAGATAGACAGTCACGGAGACAGGTGGGCAGACCAAAAGATAGGGATTTTGCTTACTCGCTTGTACTTCAAATGAAAACAGAGAAAGAAAGAAAAAAGGAATTTGACCATTTTCATGCGCTCAAGAGGATCAAAGACAGAGAGAGAGAGAGAGAGAGAGAGAGAGAGAGAGAGAGAGAGAGAGAGAGAGAGAGAGAGAGAGAGAGAGAGAGAAATTTATTGAGCTATTTTCTTGTGAATCATATGATAAGAAGGAAAGAGGAATGAAAGAAGCAGACAGACTGAGTGAAAGATGCTTCTCCCATTTCCAAGTATTTTAGACAACAACAACAGAGTTAACAGGTGCACATCATATTCCTATTTTGCGAAATTTCACATAATGAAGTGTGCTGCACGAATTTCATCTAAGCCTATATTTAGGCATGTATTAAAGAATCGCACAGCACGTGCTGAATTCAGTTCAATGGGAAATGGGAAGCAGTCTCCCAAAGTCAATATATCTGAGTATTTATTTAGTGCAATAGTTTGATGGAAAGGGTACAAAAAGTTATATCACAGGGTTAATCAAGCGATCTACATTTTCTGATACCTATTCTAAGCCCAAGCAAAACGTTTCGTAATCTACATAGATGGGGAAAGTGAGTGGGTATATAACTCTTCGGCAGAAACCTTTTGAATGTGAAAAAGACTCCTGTCTATCAGAATCGTCTCCGGGTTTGAATGTTGGATGGAGGTCAGAGGCTTCAAGAGGAACATTGTCCATATTGTAAAGGGCTCGGAATATCTGGTAAAAAAAAACACGCTCCCTCTCTTTGTCTAAGCTCTCCGCAATAGCCTGATGGCTGTCAATTTAGCTCAAAGAAAAAATGGAGTTCGGGAATTGTACATAAAGTATGGTGCTTTTATTCAGTCTTACCATTCCTCACTTGGCTGTTTATTAGGCTTTGTTACCTTTTAAATTGGTAAATATAAGCAAAAGTGAGTATAGTCACGAAAGGAGAAGAATAAGATGTGCAGAAATAATAAATGGAACACAAATTAGGTCACTGAGATTAGGACAGAGAGGAAAAAGAGAAATATGACAGAGGAAATGACAGAGAGAGGAGAGGAGGAAGAGAACCGATTCAGAGCAATTATAGCAACTCTGATTTACTTGTATTGTGTTGGATGCGGCCATTTGTATCTACTTGTTTGTTTTGTGTGATCTTGTATTGTGTAGGATGCGGGTCTCTGTATTTATTCATTTTTTTTACTGGAAAATACTCTGTATTTTTACTACAGTCCTTCATTACGTCATGAAGCGTTACAGAAATTTAAAGATTGTTTTCTAAGTTGTTCCATTTCTATTCCTTCTGGTAATATAAATAGAGAAGCAAATATCAGGAACCGTTACTAAGAGCCATCCTTTAGATTAAGATACCTAACTAAAAAAGAAAAATACATTCTGGACAAACAGTTTGGTTAACAAACTTAAAATTGGGCAAAAATTTCGTTGTTAAAGTTGAATTTGAAATGGCAAGAATACAACTGATATAAAGTTTACAGAGCTGGTCCTATAATACAAAATAGAGATTATCGTATAAGGCCTGAGAATATGAAAAATAAAATTAGTGTAGTTAAATGAGAATCCTTGAAGGGAAAACAGTCTACTCATAAGGATTCAAGAGAATCGTCGGCTTAATGTTAATGTGATAAAGTTGAAAAAATATTTGCAATACTTTAGTGTGCACAGTTCGTACAGGAGATCGAAAGTAACTTCTCAAGCAATATTGGGCCACTCCAAAATCCAAATAATGAGCATTTTCTCTTGGGATAACTTTGAGATCGTTAGTCAACTTCTTATTATATGGGACAACTTTTTGTCGTAATATGCCCTGTCGCTTTGCTTACGTACTTAATTTACAGACGAGTGACGAATACACGAAAAAATAATGCACTTTAGAACAAAGTTAACATATATAGTTGTTAGGCGAAAATTTAACGGCATAAGAAAAAATCATAGGTTTTTATGTCAGCGCAATACTAGGCGTTTCAACAGAGACCATTTCGCAAAAGGTCTTGATTAATGAGGAAATTAGTCCTTTAGAGTTTGCAAGCAGATCAAAACCCACGTTTGCTTATAATTCAGGTTAATATTTTCAGTGGTTAAGGAAATTTCTTAAAGACTTAAGTCTTCTGGAAGACTCCTACGTATCGTTTCCTAAATCACGACACAAAAATAATCTAATTTTCTAGTTTTTCATACGATGAAGAACTTTGTCATTAAATAAAAGAGAAAAAAGTATCTACTTTATTCATTACAGTTTAGAATCTAACTTACGAAAGTAAATAACGCAGATGTTATAAAGAATAATGAAGGATATGAAATGCCCCGGGTAGACTGATTATAACTCCATACTGAGTTTAGAGTTTTTATGCTTTTGTTCAAAACATAATTATTTTTCATTTATAATATTTATCTCCGAATCTTGGCATTCAATTATTTTGACCATTTTCACCTCCCAAATTGGGAAAACAATAAGATGGTATTCTGAAGCTCTAGAGTTTTAAAGTCATCCATATAGTCGCAGTTTAGCCGAAACTGAGGAGCATATTCTCTCCATTTATTTTTTTTTTAAATCCTGCGAGCTTTGGTGAAATACACTGTGGCCTAAGGTTGTCCTGTGTATCAGTGTTTCAAAATATAAATAAAAAAAGAAGAAAATCTTCAAAGGAAACTTTCTTCCTTAGTCTGAATACCTACAAGACGATATAGCAGAGGTGCTATATCGCCCTATAGGTATTCAGACTAAGGACGATATAGCAGAAGTGCTGTAATAGAAGGACTTCAGTATTCAAAGAGGCTGAGTACTAAAAAGGCAGATGTGAGTGTCTCATTTTGTGTAGGGAGTTGAACGGGCTGCTTATTAAACTTCTAAATTGAGGTATGAAACTGTTGGAGAAGAAAAAGAATGAATTAGCATGTTAAAGTCCCTTTTACTTTACGTCTGATTGTGTTCATGAGATCCAAAGCACAGTGATGAAGAAAGCCAATTTGCACAAGGCCTTCATTTGACCCTACGCGAGCGTGAGAGATAGTTTGGGGCCAAAAAAGATTGATCTAAAATTAAGATGGAATCCGACATGATGGCCTAAATTATGACTGTTCTCTTAGTGAATTGTAAAGTATGGGAAAATAACGCAAATTGCTAGACTCAATTTTTTTTTATTGGTTTCAAAAGAATTATGAATTGTTATCTGCTGTTTCTATTTTTTTCCTAACAGTATATTTTGGTAAGAATTTGTCACCTTTATATTTAAAAATAGAACAAATCAGAGTAAAACTGCACCTAGCGACTGCAGTTCTCACGTTCTTTGTTACTATTTATAAGTAAATTTAGCATTCTGCCAAACAGCTACAAGCGACAAAGAGAAGACTCCGAAGTTAATCCTTCAACTAAGAGACGATGCAGGAATACTGACTGACCTCTCAAGCAGACTGAATAACTGAATAAATGCTCTAAACATTCAAAATCTGTCTCCCTTCTTTCAAACTTTTAAAAATTAATGAATGACAAAGACACGAGGGAGTGAGAGAAACCATTGCCTATCGTGACTCAACTCTAGACAAATACCAGAATTAACTTGCATTCTGAAGGATACTCAGATGTGTTGTTTACGCTATTGTCTTTCGTTTATTGACAAGGCACGTAAAGTCCAGTAAACTCTCTCTCCCTCTCTCTCACACACATACATACACACCCACATTGTTTTCACTCTCTGTTTAATGTGGTAATAGAATGAGAATCAACTCCGCTCTCTTTCGCTATAGCACGTTCAGTTCATAGCCAGAGAAACCGCCATAGTTGAGGGAGAGTTGCAAAGTGACTGTTTACCTGTGCCCAGGAGTTCCCAACATTTTTGGCCTGATGAGCAACACTTGATTTCAGACAACATAATCTGGAAATTATTAAGCATTCTAGCCTTGCATAAATCATTCACAAATTAAACTAATAAACATATTTTTCAATACATAATGTATAATGTACTCTACATTAAAAATACAAAATTTACCAAGGCATGTTTTGCTGTAAACACAACTCCATTTGATAATGAATCTGTCTATCTGTCTATCTCCGTCTAGCCTAACCTGCATAACATTATATCTCGCAAATTGTCTACAATAAAAGAAACATTCTGCGTAGTTGTGCCGCATAAATTAAAAATATCACCAATATATCATTAACGTAAGAACAATTTTTCATGAACTTAAAGGGGTAATCGTCCAGAATCCAGATAACCAGTGCAAATGGAGATGGCCCGGATAAACTCATGAATGTTGCATTTGCTGCAGTTTACATAAACTATGCAGTGTACACACGTTACTCAGCTGTCAGTTATACAAAATAAAAAATAAAAAAATCGGGATATGAGACACAAGAATAGAGAGGAAGATTAAAATCAGAGTGTCAGGAATTTGGTCTCTGAGACAGACTAAGATCAACTGTGTAAGAAAAAATTTCCTTCGTTTTAATATCGTATTTCTTTTACTTTTAATAGATAGACTAACTCCAAGGTCTGAGAGGTTGATTACTGTCAAGTCAGTTAACGAAATCACTGCGTCTCATTACACTCTTAAGAGGATGACCGGAAGGCTCTACTCATGAAAGGTGTGAATATTATGGGTAGCTGATGTTGAAAGGGGATGTGGGTGTCTTTCAATAAGAAAAACCACAGCTTGGGCTGAAGTGATGCTGGAAGAGACTTTCAGGATTTTCTTTGATCATACCATCCATCTCTCTATCTCCTTACAAAGCCCCAAACACCCCATACACACACACACACACATAATATATATATATATATATATATATATATATATATATATATATATATATATATATATATATATATATATATATATATATATATATATATATATATATATGGTAAAAGGAATTCCCTCCCTTCTTCCGAGTTTCCTGGATCTATTAACCTCTGTTACTTGAGGAGGTGGTCATATTACTCCTTCGTAACTAGTTTTATATAAGGGGGAAGAACTAAAAAATACATTGGGGTCTTTGTCCTTAAAAAAAATACTAAGAAAGAGCGAGAATAAAATTTGATTAGAAATATTTTTTTTAAACTATCAGAAATTTCCCTCACTCTGAAGAGGGGAGATTCACCCTACCGAAGATTGTCTGCATCCAAATAAACATTTATTTCCCCTACGTGATCACAGCGTGTGGTGTCCATGAAGGCTTCCGAAAATTTTTGGGGAAAAAAGATTTTAATTTTTACGCTATTCCACTGACGAGGTCGTCGGCCTGACCTCTTTATTTGTTGACCCCTTTCTCTTAAGTGAAAGTATATATATAAATATATATATATATATATATATATATATATATATATATATATATATATATATATATATATATATATATATATATATATATATATATATATATTAACTTTATCACATACACAATTGTTCTGTGCATTAGTAGAATTACTAAAAGGACCTCATTCAAACTGGATGGTATCTAATGGAGTTTTTATTCAAAAAGTTACAAGCTTTCTTGGACAAACAGTCCACATTATCAAGTATCCGTACGGATACTTGATAATGTGGACTGTTTGTCCAAGAAAGCTTGTAACTTTTTGAATAAAAACTCCATTAGATACCATCCAGTTTGAATGAGGTCCTTTTAGTAATAATATATATATATATATATATATATATATATATATATATATATATATATATATATATATATATATATATATATATATATATATATATATATATATATACACACATATGGATGGTGGTGGCAATAAGCAGCCCATACATAGCCATGAGAAACTTGAGGAAGGCATCTCGGGCATTTGCATAGTCGTATTGCTGGTGTTTCAAGGCCTAGCACCATTATCAAAGCTGTGAAAAATATACACATACATTAAAACATCATAAAAGACTCGGACTAAAATATAGTATGTTAAAAACAATTGCAAAGTCCCAAACATTAATTTCCATGGCTGCCTTTCTGCCTCTGTTTGCATGTCCAGGTTTCGTGTGTCCTGATTGGGCGGTCGGTCAACAGCAGCACCACCTATCGCGCCCATCCCTGTGCGAGCCGGTGTACTCTAAAATTTTCACCTAATTAAAATGCACCCATTATACAAAAGTACTTATGTCGATGGTTACGAAATGGTACAATATTCCCGAATCAATAATATTGGGTAGAGAGCTTCACACATAGTATTGGTGACTCTGGAGTGAAATACTGCCCCTTGAGAGGCCTTTTGCCTTGCACCGGGAAAAATGTTCAAATCACTTCAGTCCTTCATACTGTAAGTGACTGATGGCAACTCTTAAAGGCAACTCTACTTCTAGCACCTAGTCGGTAGGGGTAGATCAGTGTTACTTCAGATGTCATATGAAAATGTTGTCCACCATTCCCATCCAAAGACATCTCGCAAACATTTAACAAAAAAACGTACTCGGAATTTGTTACTGATTTTAGTTCTTATTGGTTATGATATTGTGTGAGCTGTAATTATAATTTTACAAACTAAACGAAAATATTAGTAAAAAAACATTTATAACTTGGCAAAATTAACAAAGTTTTATGACTCTTTTGGAAAAGAGACACCACACAGGGTTGGAAATATTCACTTTCAACTTCCCGTGGAAGGTACAGAGAATCGCCTCTCGCCAACAGCTGACATCACCGTCGCCATTAGATAGCATGGCAAGTGTTATAAAACTTGCAAACTTGCCGAATACTGTAAGGGCTGGATTTGATCAGCCAATCCCTCTGGGATGTTGGCCATGATTTTTTTTTTAACTTAAATACTACTTCTAGTTGTCAATTGTTTCAAATGACTGAACTGTTAACGGGCATTGCTGTGTCCTTATATGAGTGGCTGTGAAAAGGCCACCTGATAAAAATGTCACATAACATACAGTACATCGCGCATGATAAAAATGTCACATAACATACGTCGCACATGACGACAATGTCACGTAACATACGTCGCACCTGGCGTGCTACTGACGAATTTTTGGGGTATATAAAGGTTGCAGATTTTTTGGCTGAACTTGATTGTTTTCGTCTGCAGAGTGAACAGATTTTTCATGTTGCAAATTCTTTCTTCAACATGGAAAAATACTTAACCTACTTTTGGTCTCAGAATGGACTCTGTGGGTAATTCTAGAAATTCGAGAAAGAAATTTGGAGCAAAAGCAGTTACTACGGTGATGGTCTGGAACCGCCAATGGCAAGTGGAGTAGTCACAAGGCTGCAAGCAACTCGGGAAAGAGACAGGCAAAGACAAGCGGAGAGGCAGGTGACAGAAAATGGCGAATAGAGTGAGCAAAGATTGGTTGTTAGCAGAGCAAGGGATGCACAAAAGTGGGCCACAGAAACTGATGAACAGCAGGAACAAAGAGAGGCAGAGACAAGCGCAAAGGCGCGCCACAGAAACTAATGAACAGAGGAGACAAAGAATAGCCGCTGACAGAGCAAGGGAGGCACAAAGACAGGCCACAGAAACTGATGAACAAAGAAAGCAGAGATTGTCTGTGGGCAGTCAAAGAGATGCATAAAGGCAAGCTGTTGAAACAGGCGAATTGGAACCTAAAACTTCAAGCTGCATGAGAAAATGATTCGCAAAAACGTGCAGGTGAGAATCAACAGCAACGTGAAGCAAGGCTACAAGGTGAGAGACAGAGTTATCAAGCAAGAAGCAAAGAGTGAGCAAAAAATACTATGTACCGTGCAGCTGTTGATGGCACTGAAAATGCAATGCCTCCTACCAGATATGAGCTGGGACTATGATGACAGGGTGCAAATATGAATTTTGTAAATCCTTGCATTTGCAGACGAGAAAGGATCACTTTTTCATAGCTGCTGTCATGATGGCAAGTTAGCGGAGCCTCCATTATCTCCTTATCCAGACCAGCTTTACTGCTCACTGGAAATTCCACCCATGAAAATTTCACCCATGTAAAATTATACCCACGAAGATTCCACCCCAGAAAATATAGAAACCCAGGAGTGCTGGAATGGTTATTGAATGTTCTAATTATCTATCCCATTCGATTCCCTATGGTAAGTACGGTAATGAACTGCAGGTGTGAGCTGACCGAGGTCTTTTCCTCTTGAGTTGATAAGATGTATGTATATGAAAGTTATTTAGGCAGACGGGGTCCTTTTCAGTTTGGTTACTATATTTCAAATCCTGAAAGCATGTTCCCTTTCATTGGTTGAATTCACTTGGTATTGATGATATCTCCTTAATTAGCGCCTCTGTGCAGATGGTCAGAGATATCCATGAATAGTATGCCATGGTTAGACGAATGTAGGAATGTGAGCATCCTCCCTCAATGTGATTCTTTTCTAATTCTACCATGTTTATCATTTGAGTGGCATTCTCTGCAATTAAGATACTTTTCTTTTAATGCATCTACCTCCAGGTCACCCTTATGTAGGATATATTCAATCCTACCTTGCTATAAATAAGTACAGTTGTGGAAGCATTAGGGAGGTAGACGACACCCGCAATTTTGTCACTGTTTTTCTAGCCTAATTTCTAATTTATCTTTCCACTGAGGAAGGTGCTTGAATACAAAATCGTCCAGTTAGGCCATGGTAACTACTGTCTTTTTAGTTCTCGCATAGGCGAGTGCACCAGAGGCCTTAGTGATATAGCTGTAAATTTTGAAGAAGGATAGTATCCACGATCCGATACTACATAACAGTTAGATTACTAGGACACCAAGAGCAGTAATGCTCCATGGTGTAGTTCATTCATTGTTTTCAGAGGTTTGAATCTAGAAACTAGCAGAATCACTTCACAATAAACTACTATAATTATTATTTTTAAAATACCAAGCGTGAATAATATATTGCTTGTATTATGTTTCAAAAACATTGCTTTGTGCTTTATCAACTTAATCTTAAACATAAAAGGGGAATAGGCTTCATGTTATATCTTGCAGTATTTCGAAAATGCCTATAGAAGGAAAGCTTCCAAATATGCTAAAATGTGTAGCACTACCAGCAACCATGTCAGTAATGGCAGCTCTTAGCTTGGCCTTTTTTATCATTTTTTCGAGGCCTTTATAAAAAATTATATCTCTGTTTTGCTAGAAATCCTGTTCTGCATTTGCTAAAGATTCTTTATACCGTTGGCTAAATATCCATTCGTTTTAGTTGTTACTCATATTTGCTGCAAAATTTATTTGTTGTCAGTATTAAATATATTCGATTTATATTTCCGTACTGATTTTGTCTTTTCCCCTTTTATTAATGTTAATTATGGCTCAGATATTCAGTTACAAAAATTAATAATTTTCCTCTGCTCTTAAAAAAAAAATTGCGGAGGTGCTGTATCCTATAACGATGCTGCAGTGCGCTGTAAAAGAAATATTAAGAACTGCTGAATCGAACACCTTCACATTATATCACAGTTGCCAACAAATATGACAGGTACGAAGTGAATGGGCAACGGCCACCGGGAATGGTTGTAATATGTGTAAGCGTTGGAAATAAGTTAAGTATACCTTAGTTTAAACAGACCACTGAGCTAATTAACAGCTCTCCTAGGGCTGGCCCGAAGGATTAGATTCATTTTACGTGGCTGAGCACCAATTGGTTACCTAGAAACGGGCCTACAACTCGTTGTGGAATCTGAACCACATTATAGCGAGTAATGAATTTCTGTCACCAGAAATAAAATCCCCTTATTCTTCATTGGCTGGTCGGAGATTCGAACTCGCGGCCAGCAGTGTGCTAGCTGAGAACGGAACCCACCCACCCAACGAGGATCTAGCGTTGGAAGTGAATGCTTGTATAATTACGGTCATGTTGAACAAAGAAAGTCCCATGAGAAGGCTCTTGTCTTTCCATACCGATGATACCACATGAAATTAATTTTTTGTCTATTTTACTGTGGTGGAGAGTATGACAGCAATTCTTTACCATAAGCCTATTGGCGCTTTGAAGAAGATAGCAGTCATCAGACTCCAAAAATGTTAGCCCAGTGCAGCACCACTGAACTTCGTCACCCAGTTTGGCTGACTGCACCTTCTGAAGGTGGGGATTGGGATCACACTCATGCACGAAATATATATATATATATATATATATATATATATATATATATATATATATATATATATATATATATATATATACATGTATATATATATATATATATATATATATATATATATATATATATATATATATATATATATATATATATATATATATATATATATTCATACGTATGCATAAAATCTCCATGAAAGTATTGATTATTATCATAATATTAACTCTTATTCTATTAAATTTATTGCTATAAGTTTCTGCGGTACCATAAGGAGCTTCATAGGAAAGACGCAGAAAGAAAAGAGAAAGATCGAATAAGCTGAACAAAAAGGAGATAAAGAATGAGACATGACCATCTGCAGGATAAGAGGAGAAACAAGACTCTTGCTTCCTGCGTGGTAGGAAGAATAGACAAGGCACCCAATACTCAGCCATCGGAAGGCAAAATTCACAAACGCTTTTATGAACACAAAGGCCTAATGGATCTGCATTAAGGGATGCAGTCATGGACCAGAGCCTCAGCCCCTCCCCAGCCAATAAGAGTGAGGTTTTGGTGGGGTTTACTTCAAGGGAAAATGTGTAACGGAAGTAATGTTGAACGAGGGAAAAGTATTGGAAGAAAAACCTCATTCAAGGAATATATGAAGGAAAAACGAATAGTATTCAGAGAAAAAAGCAAAAAGGAACAAAATGTATATACAGAATAAAAGTACAAAAGAAGGATAGAAGAAAACCACAAGCAAAGGGGTAGATAAGAAAGGCAAACACCACATCTCTGACTTAAGCAAGAGTAATGGAAGACCTCCATTAAAGACGTGACACTAAAGGAGATAAACGAGGCGTGAAACAACTATTACCCAGTACTAAGTGTTCAAGACTTACTTTTAAGGTTGAGAGCGCACACGTTCTCAACTTGTGTTTGTTTATACAAGCACTGACGTACCACGTAAATTCCCTTTTGAGTATCTGGACACATGCAATGACATTCCGTAATCTGCAGACTCAGTGATCTTGTGTCTTTGATCTTGATAAAATCATCATGAAATTATTTATGCACTGTCGGTCTTAGGCCCGGAACGAAGAACAATTTACACCATAGAGATAACGTCAAGGTGTTAAAAAAAAAATCAGAAACTTTTAGTTAACTTTAGGGTTCTGGTGCAGACGAAATGGGGTCTCAGAAAAGCATCGCTTAACACAATATTCAAATTCCTTAAAGTCATGTCATATGCTTGAGAGCATACATACACGCAAGAAAAACGTCGTTGATTTTTGCTAAAAACTGATGCCTTTTCTTAAACCAGTTTCATGAAGAAAATGTCACAAAAGAAGCATTAAAAGACTTTAGGGAGATGAAGGGATTAAATTTACACAAAGAACAGATTAGGAGATAAAGAGAGAAAAACCTTCAATCTGCCTTTACCCGTGCTTTTTTATATATGTACTTGTGTTCATTGTTATCTGTTTATCCGTTATTTATTTTTTTCCCTTGTAATACCCATTAAAGATACTCTGTTATGTGGATTCTCGTTTTTCAGTTTACTAGGCTTTAACGCCTATTATCATTATTATTATTATTATTATTATTATTATTATTATTATTATTATTATTATTATTATTCAGTAGATGATCCGTATTAATGTGGAAACAAGCCCACGGGGGTTATTGACTTAAAATTTAAGTCAATAACTCCACTATATTCGAACGAATATAGTGTTCATCAGGAAGAAGTAGGAGGAGATAAAGGGAATACAGAAAGAAGAGATCTCGCTAATTAAAAAAAAAAAAAAAATAAGTAAATCAATAAATAAATAAAAATGTATTAAAAAGTAAAATGAATAGTACTGGGGTAGTAATGCACTGCATCTTTGCTTGAAATTTTGAAGTTCCCATTACACGACATCCTTAGGATACTATCCCTCTGTGCAAGCATGTCATTGTCGCGTTTGGGTAGGAAACTGCTTTTAATCGGAAACCTAAGTGCTAAACTTGACGACAGACTATAAAGAAGAGTGTGGAATCGCGATTTCGATAAACAGAGAAGGGAACGAAATGAATTTGACAATTTATATTGCCCGTCTCGTTTATAAGAAGACAAATTTTATGAATATTTACGTATGACCCAACGATCTTTTGATTCTTTGCTTGCAATACTACTGTAGAAGTCAGGCTCACAAAACAAACGACGAACTATAAGCAACCCATCTCTCCCGAAGGCCGGCTACTAAACAGTGTTTTCAACATGAGGGAGGGAAGCCTTCTCGAATTATTTCACTGCAGTTGGAAGAGTTCCATAATGGCAAAACGATTTAGCCTTACCAGGCAATATAATTGCGGCAAATATGACCTAAAGTTCATAAAAATTCATTGTCCCTTATACTTTCAGAATTAACTAGTATTTGCATGACATATATTGTTAAAACATATGAAAGTTTTTCATTTGAAATATCCCTACTTCATCTTTTAGATTTTGTCTGGTTCTCTTTCCAGCTTCAGGCATGGAAAAAATCCCCTCTGTCTTTCTATATATATATATATATATATATATATATATATATATATATATATATATATATATATATATATATATATATATATATATATATACATATATATATATATATGGGCCTATATATATGCTACATAGAAATTATATATATATGTATGTATATATATATATATATATATATATATATATATATATATATATATATATATATATATATATATATATATATATATATATATATATATATATATATATATATATATATATATATATATATATATATATATACACACACACACACACGAAAAAGGCCCACACACCATTAACTTACCATCAGTAAGCAGTCGATTGCTTATATCTTCCGAATGCTATTTTAACACAATGTTATTTTTGTGGAGTGGATCACGGGGATTCCACAAAGCTTTCCTCCGAAACCCATCCCCAAATAATTCTTCTGTCGCTATTATGTCCAATCACGACCGACTGAATACCTGACACTTCGGCAACTGATGGAAAATGGTGTGGTCTTGGGCGAAGACGCCGGGAACCGCCGCGGTATTTTAAAACACGTTACATCGCTTGGCGGTAACTGCAGAGGGTCGAGTCTTCCCGCTGGCCCGGTGTGGCCACTCACTTAAGATACGTTACATTTCAAATGGCCGCGGGAACCTCTTCCCTGCAACCTCCACGCTTGCCGCGTCTGGTGTGGTGTTCCGCAGTCCAACGGTGGGAGAAATAAAGGACCTCTGGAACTGAGAAGTTCTACAGCGAGGCGCATTTACTGCACATTGGTGCTGCTGTTCAACAAATCTGGTTGCTCTTGGCAGGAAAAGAGGACCAGGGATCAATTGAGTATGCGAAAGATCTCTGGTAAAATACAACTTATGAAAAATTGACAAACAAGAGAACAGCCGTTGATGGTCCAAGCCATAACTACAACTATTAGAAAACAGAAACCTACCATCATGAACCACTTTATCTAAAATAGATAAATCTCTGGCAGAAGCAGATATCCATACTGGAGAACCGTATTCTAGTAAAGGAAGGACAAATGACCTAAAACAAGTTGCATTGATTTTATCACTATTGTAAATATATGAGGACTTCCGCACAATGCTTAACTCATTCAGCAGAGTTCCATTGGCTTGGAGGGGAGGATGGGGTGGAAAGACTGTATGAGATATGCTAATCAACAGTGCTTTCGTTTTATGGGAGTTCAGCCTCATACCTCTCTGGCCACACCATTCATTATTCTGCTTCATGTTCCGACTGAGACTTAGGGCAGCTTCATTCTTTGGAACACGCACTGTAGTGCTATGCTTGGGCTCATCCGCAAAGGTACTAAGTCGACATAAAGGTCTATAGACTCAACTAATCTTGGAAGTCAAGACACTAGAAACTTTAAAAAAAAAAAACAATGGGAAGAAACCATCAGATCTTCCCCACTGGAGCTATCAAGAGTATCAAGAATTTTCTTAACACCCTAGAGTGAAATGCGAATTTTGTAAGAATAGGTTCAGGATGACAAACATCAGGCAGAGGGGACATCCTCTGCCGATTGCTTAGCTTCAAAAGCTTGATGAAGCAGTTCAGCTTTTTCCTTTGGGCCAGTAACAGTCTACCATCAGTTGTTAGTAGTGTAAGAATGGAAGATGAGCCTGACCCAAAGATAGATGATGCCCATTCTGTCCACCACATGTAAGGCTGAGTAATTCCTTCAAGTTTCCTCTTTAAGGAATTATTGTAATTTCTCATAACAACAGCAACATAATAAAAATCAACAGAGCAATAAACAATAATAATGCGGTGAAAAACAACTATATTTATATTATTTACAAAAATTACATTGAAAATATAGATAAAACTAAACATATTTTATTCACAAAACGCCGGAAGCAACTGGTCGATAAGGAGGAGATGGCACACCTCATAAGGCATATAAGAAACCCGCCAGGTTTGCCACAACAACTGAGGGAGGACAGTCAGGATGGATTTAGAAACTATAAAAAGCTTAGAAGGAAAAGACAAGGTAAAAAAGAAGGTGCTTTCCTGATAATCCACCAAGTAACTTTTGCTTTCTCATCAGCCTGTCCTACACACTTTTTGAAAAAAAATAGGAAAGTGAACAAAAAAGAGAAAAAATGCCTGATTGCACCCTCAGGCAAGAGTGTCTGGACATCTGAATATTAATAATAGTTGACAGGTAAAAGTACATTAAAATCATCCATGTGAAATAAGTCAAATAATTCTAGAAAAAAAAAAACTCTTGAAGTAATAAACAACTGATGAATATTTTTTTTTTTGTTATTTATAAACCTTATTAATCAAATTTTGGATACCGTTTTATGTTCATCTTACCCCTCGCTTACCTTTACTTTCAATTTTTCCACTTACAAAGACCTCCAGAAATCTTCACCTGACATTGTATCTTTTTTCTTCTTCCTCCCAGTTTAGTCCTGTTTCTGTACGGGGTCGCTGTTTTGGGTGAGCCGCATCCATTTGCCTCTGTGATGCGCTTCTGCTTCATCAAGTCCCTTCTGCCTTAAGTCTTCCCTAACACGATCTCTCCATCTCTTTCTTGGTCTTCCTCGCTTCTCGGTAGGTGCCCGTACCATCTCAGTTTCCCCTCCGGCACTTTCTTTGATGTTTTAACCACCTTGGTTGACCCTCTTATATACTCATTCCTAATCCTATCCTCCCTCGTTACACCAGACATCCACCTTACATTCTCATCTCTGCTACGTCAATTTTCTTCTCCTTTGCCTTGTAGCTCTTCTTCACTCTCACAAATCAACACTGTTTTTTCAACTGCATAAATCAATAACTCGTGGTCCTGTCAGAATCGTCTCCCTGTCGCTCAAACGCGTACCCACATCTGTCCGTTTATAATTCTGAGCTAAACGTTCACTAATTGGAGAGGTCAGTTTTGTCACATTTAGGCAAAAACTGATTTAGATTTTTTTTTTACATTCCTGTTATATACAGAAATGTTTAAAAAATAGATATAAGGACTGGATACATTGATTCAATCAGTAATTGTTTGCGATGATAATATACACTTTTCACCTTTCACTTCAACTACCTTTTCTCTCACAGTCACAACAGCTCTTAATTAGGGGAACTAGCAAAAGCAAGCACCTTTGAAGTCTCTCATAGACAGGTTTAGGACTGCCTGCGCGTTGCCTTACCAGCAGTATTGCAGGCATAACTTTTCTTTGCAGTTGTTCTTCGGTCCACAGCTCTATTGCTTTTAACCCGAATCCATTTCCTTTAGCCTCCTGCTTCTGAACCTAATTGTCTTTGCATTTAAATGCACCCTTTCCCAATCTCTATTATTTTTTTAACATAATCTTTGGTCCTAGGGGGCTGAAAATGGTTCATTGGCCTGTATAAGCTATACCATCATAACAAACTCAACAGATGGAGACTTGAACAATGCATGTTTTGCTCACAGCCAACACAGTCCACTTCTTCATTCAAAAAGGCCACAAAAATGAGCGATCGGTCCCTGACATTATGGATTTTTCTTATTTTGTTTAATAGCTTTAATTGTTACTATGACAAAAGTCTGGTTATTTACGAGTGAGAGAGAAAGTACAAAAGTTCACCACCAGTCTTCCATCACATCCTTTTGCTGAATCCAAACAGACAATAATAATAAATAGGATGCAAATCAAATTAATGCAGGTTACAAAGGGAAACCTTTTATCACAATTTCTACTAAAATTCTCTCTCTCTCTCTCTCTCTTTCAATAATAAAGGCAAGAATGTGCCCTTTTCCTACTGCAAACGTTATATTCACTTTAAACTGCACTTTCGCTAAATTTATAACCCTTTTATCCCAACATGACCATTTTCCAGTCGCTGTAATTCCACCCTGTGAAGTCAGAAAGTGATTCTGGCTTTAAAGAACATGAAATGGAGAATACCGGCCTTCTTTATTTACGCTCTCTGCTCTCTCTCTCTCTCTCTCTCTCTCTCTCTCTCTCTCTCTCTCTCTCTCTCTCTCTCTCTCTCTCTCTCTCTCTCTCTCTCTCTTCACGAAATAAACTTTGAAATCTGTACTCTTCCTTGAGGATAATTTCTACATTTAAAACCTTTTCCTCCCTACATGGCCCTTTTTTTCAGTCGCTGTAATTCCACCCCATAAAGTCAGATGGTGATTTTCGCTTTAATAAAGAACAAGAAATGGAGAAAACCGGCCTTCTTTGTTTACGCCCTCTCTCTCTCTCTCTCTCTCTCTCTCTCTCTCTCTCTCTCTCTCTCTCTCTCTCTCTCTCTCTCTCTCTCTCTCCAGGAAGTAACCTTAAAATTTGTACTCTTCCTTGAAGAGCCTCTATGTGGTTCGGAAACGTCACCTTGTGATGAAACAGCTTTCACGTTAGGACAAAAGTGGTTTCAAAAATGTCATCATAGCAAATTGCTTCGAAAGGTTCCTCAGATGATGATTTAAACGTCAAATGAAGAAATAAAACGAAAATTATCACGAGAAATATTTAGAACAGATTAATAGGAAAATAGTATTCAGCTGCTTTTTCAGTTCATTCCTTTTCTTTGTTTATTATATATATATATATATATATATATATATATATATATATATATATATATATATATATATATATATATATATATATATATATATATATATATATATATATGCATTATTCCTCCCTCCCTCAGCTCTTCCAGAAAAATCTTTCCTTAAAAAAACATTCCTTGATGCTATCTGTCATTAGTGAGCGGAAGTCACCATTTCTTGATTCCCATGGTCAGAGAGACTGATTTTAACGTTGCCTGATAAAAAAAATTCAGAGTTTGTTTCTTGATAACATAGAGTATTAGGTTTTCTAGACGACAACACAGGTAACGGAAGGCAGTGAACCGCTCATGTATTTTTCAATGATGTAATGACATTTTGCAATCGTGAAAACAATGAAATTAATTTTCTTTGTACCAACACAATTTTCTAAAAAAGAGTAATCTTTGTTTTAGGTGATGATTTTCATTTTGCATGAAATATCAAAACTATTTATAGAAAGAGCATGAATACAAAAGTTCGTTGAATATGAATGTTCATAGAGTGGCTTCGGAATTTTATTTTATTTCTTCCGTAACATAACTCCTGTTATAGAAACAGTAAACATATCATAAAGATTAAAAAAAAAAAAAAACAAGTGCTCACTACCCCGAGAGAACCAAATGTCAAATGTGAATTACGTTTCCACAATAAAACGAAAATACTGCACTGGAGGACAGACAGAAAAATGGGCATAAAATGTAATGAGGATACAGTACACAGTAGGAATCAAATGTAGATAGGAGTCAGATGTTGAATACTATTTTCATGATAACATCCAAATTTTGAACTTTCGAGGTAAAAGAGATATAAGTAAAAATGGTTTTGGGTTATGTTATAAGATGTCAATCAATAAACTCTCAAGGCTAACGAAGAAAGGCTGATTTAAAACTTAGCACCAAAAACTGAGCATTCCTGAGAGTTCACGAAGTTTTTCTCTTTTTATAACATTTTAATACAACTAACTCCTCGTCTTTTCGTTTTCCTGATGTCATGTAAATGGTTGCTAACCTAGTCATTATTCGCCTTGACAAGTGAGCTACAAATGAGCGAATACTTCCACCTCTCCAGGGACTCAACTTCGACCGCTCTGAGTATTGACATTTCTTATGACCAGTAGAACAGATGAATATGCTGATTAAAAATTTTTAAATAATAATCATGTGTTTGCATGTCTGTGTTTGTGTATGCATACATGTGTGTGTGTGAGAGAGAGAGAGAGACACAGACAAACAGACAGACAAACAGACAAACAGACAGAAAGATAGTGAGTTAGGAAATAAGTAAAATTGAATCCTGAACACATTGTAGTCTCTAAACACGTAGTTCAGTACCAAGAGGAAATGCTTATATTATAGCAAAATCCACCTAGCTTTGCAGCTAAGCCCCGCCCACAGTACAATGATTGGCTAGCTCTCGAAGAGGAAATGACGTCACACTAGTTAAGATGATTACCAGTACGGATTTGACTCCGTTCGGTAATGTTGAGTTTCGTGCATGAATCATGGCACCACAGATTTTAGTTTCCTGAGGCATGAAGTATGCAACTGATATCTCCGATAAAAGATGTGAGTTATATATCACTATGAAGATCTTGGATCATTTTGTCTGTGCATCTTTTTTTTTATCATGCGCTGTCTAAATACACAAGCATCTTGCTTTTTTTTTTTTTTTTTAACTGGTGTTGGCCTACAGAAACGATCCCACAGAGTCGACAGTAATTTCTTCTTGCAAATAGTTTTCCACCCGTTTCTTTTGGACATAGAGTAGCTTTTAATTATTACAGTAGCACCGACCCCACGATATATAATGTATATGCTTACAGTGTAATGTACACGTATAAGCATGTGCATATACACATTCATGTGTACTTACGTCGATGGCCATAGTAAATGTAAAGCCACTTATACAACAGAGAACAAAAAGTAAAATTTGTGGGCGCGTAGCCGATGGCACACACAGACCACTCATAGGACTGTCTCAGTCTTACGCACAACTATCGAACTGCTCGCAATGAATTATATTGAAATTATATTTACAAAAGGGATAACTAATTATATTACTGTGATGAATAAATATAAGGCTGCAGTAGCATTTCTATGAAAATGAAGGCTATGGTAGGAAGGCATCATAAGATCCTCAAAAAAAAAACAAATAATAAATGACAGCTGAAAGTTTTGCATGAAACGATCCAAACCAGTCTGCGAGTAGCTCATGATTCAATTGCTTTTGAGGGTATTCTTGTACATTACCCTGTTGGGCAAAAGGATACGTAAGAGTCAGTAAATTCTCTCTCTCTCTCTCTCTCTCTCTCTCTCTTTCTCTCTCTCTCTCTCTCTCTCTCTCTCTCTCTCTCTCTCTGTGTTGTTAGGAGAACATTTTGGCGTAGACTATAATTCATAAAGATCTCGATTAATTTTAATTAAAACAAATGACTAAATTTCAATTAACAATAGTAGGCAGATCATTCTTTACCCTACAATTATATGAATAAGTCTATGTTTATTTCTCCAATGCTAGGTTACCATCATAAAAAATTTATGAAGACACTACAGTATAAGCGTCATAGCAGCAGCAACAAAAACAAGAACAGCCACAACAAGAACCACAATAAAACGGCTCAAATATAAGATACGAACGATACGAACGGGCCTATAATCCAAACGTCATAAGCTGCGTAAAACCGACAAAAAGACATAGGACATTATAGGTCTATGTCATTG